>PVLA01012827.1:0-41260 GCA_004027455.1 Hydrochoerus hydrochaeris | reverse complement strand
TTTTTTTTTTTTTTTGATTTTTTGAGACAGGGTCTTGCTATGTAGTTCAGGCTGGTCTCCAACTTGTGGTGATCCTCCTGCCTCAGCCTCCTAAGTGCTGGGATTATAAGCATACACCACCATGCCTGGTTGTGAATTTGTTTCTGGTAGGCTCATTCACCTTGACATCTATAAAACCTTTTGTAATTTTCACATTTTTTTCACCAAAGGGTGAATTTTGGTGCTAGAGCAGCTGTAAGAGATCACATAGGAATCAAGTGTGGTAGCACATAACTGTAATCCCAGGACTTGAAAGCCTGAAGGAGAAGGATCATTGGAAGTTGGAGGCCAGCCTAGACTACACAGTGAGTTCAAAGCCAGACTGAATTACATAGCAAGACCCTGTTTTAAACAAACTAACAGACAAAACAATCAGGAATGGCATGCTTGCAATAGTTGAGAGCAAGACCAAGATAGAGCCTCTGATTCCAAATCCAAGTATTTGGCTACTTCCTAATGATTTTCCCATTATAAAATCAGAGATAACCTTTTTTAAACAAAAGTGCTGATTTCTGAAAGTAATGAACTCAAATATATATCAAGTATTAGCTATTAGAAATTTCTCATATCATATTCTAATGGCAAGTACAAAATTTCCTCCTAGTTTTATGATTTGATAAACTGTATAATCAATTTTGATATGTTTTACACATTTTTAATCTATTTTTCTCTGATGCCGTGTTATTTCTTACTGAAATATTCTACAAAGAATGTTGTCTGGAAACCTTTATGACATTCTCTATTGAGAAAAACAACTGGTCCCACAACTAGCTCCCTGACAAACAAGTTACAGCTAGAATCTTCAATAGTAACTATGACAATGAAAGTGTCTGAGGCAGTGAAGTAAAGGACAAAAGCCAGAACGGGAAGCTGAGAACAAGATAATGGCAATAAATGCACCCAACTGGTAAAATCAAGACTATGACCTAGCATATATTTGTCTTCAACAGGTTAGAATTTCTCTTTCTGCAAAGAAATATTACTTTCAGCTGAAATATAAACCATATTTCTGAAGGTCAATGCCACAATAATTTGATAAACATTATTTCTAACAAAGAACATTTTTTTCCTTTCACTAATAACCCCAGTGAAGCTAGGTATGACCAATATTTCTGCAAAATAATTTAACACAGTGACATAATAAAAATAATTTTCTTTAGAACTATGGTATGTTTAAATTTCATATATTTATGTAATTTTTAGTACTAAATGAGTAGTTTCTTAAAATTCTACATTTCTATCTGGGGTAATTATATCCTAGAATTTCAAAGTCCATAAAATCATAAACAAGGCATTAAAAATTAAAAATGTAAGATCTGTGCTCTTTTAAAGGTAAGTTTCTAAATCTAATAAGCAAACCAGTCACATTAATCTCTAATATTCTATGTAGAATGATCAATTACAGTCCTCATTAACATTCTCTCTAAAAAGCAACTTATGTGATATTTTAAAACCTTTTGTTTTAATCTTACCCACAACATAGATGAGGACCTGAAGCATTTCTTCTATTAATGTATTATACTGCTTAATCAAATCCTATGGAATTGAAAATAAATAAATTAGTTATATATGAACCAAAAACTCTACAACACATGCATTTAAGTGTCAGACTCATTTTCCCTCCAGTCTAGTATTTTCTCTCAGAACATAGCAATGCAAATTATTAGGCTAACGGTTCCTTTTTTAAATATCAAACCCAAAAATGTTCACAGTACCTTGCATATATATACTGAACAATAACTGTTATTATAATTTTCTTTATTATTATCTTTATATCATTGTTTATCCTAAATCAACAAACAAGTTCTAATCTCTTAACTTTTTCTCTATGATTAGCTTCCTTTTTACTGGGTTAGTAAGAAGGTGGTTTCAAATAGTTAAGAGTGAAAGTACCCTTCCCTAACACATCTTTTACTTCAATACTGTATCAAATCAGATATTTATTTTTACTAAGTATCATAACTGATAATTACTTTGCAGGTAATGTCTTACTCTTTGGCACTTCCTAAAGCTTCCAAAGTAAAAGAATGTGATTTCATGAATTCAAACAGTGAAGGATTACCTTATAAGATAAATTACAAGTTGTGCAAAATGTAATCAATACAATAAAAGAAGAGTTATCAGTCCTTGCTTACTAAGGAGCTTTTACAAGAACAGGAACTGGTTATTCACTGTCCTTCTTCCAATGTTAACAATAATTACAACACAGTCAACTCCATTGATAATTAAAAACTGCCAGTTCAAGTGAAATGTCATTTATTACCTATTAGATCAACAAGGTTTTAAAATATTGTGCCATTAGAAACGTATATATTTTGAGTTTAAACAGAAATAACTTTTCTGAGGCCAATTTCTTGATATATATAGCCTTAAAGAGAATGCTGTTTTATCTTTCAAATCCTCTTCAAAGAATGTGTCTTAACATAATTAGGCAAATGTTTTAAACACTGAGGTACCGATACCTGTAAGAAAAAAAAAACTAGAAAAACCTCACTAACAACAGAAGACTAAGGTTTAATGCACTCATTTAAAATGATCCAAAAATGATGATACAGCTGCATATTTATTTAATGACAAGGGAAAAAAAATCATAGTATTTTAGTAACCACAGGCCACAAATTTACAAAACAGGACATACAGAAGGATATAATTTTTGCTTTAAAAGCAAGATAGTAACACTTTTATTCTCCTTCTCTTTTACCTTCTTTGGTACCAGGAATTGAACCCAGGGCCTTATTCTTGCTAGACAGGCACTATCAAGGCAGACCCCTGGCCCACCAACACTTTATTTTCTGAAGGCTGTATTTTATGTGTTAGTTTTTCCTTGGTTGACCTATATATTGTAACTTTTCTGGAGTGAAAAAGAATCTCTCTGTATATATATATTCACAGTACTTTTTTTTTTTTTTTTAAGAAATTGGTGTTTTATTTCCATCAACTTCATTCCCATTTTGCTTAAGTGTCTGCAGAACAGCTCAAGACCACTTGGTGGTTATTCCTACCCACTCAGTGGCCTGTGTAGTAGGGGCTGTGGCTGGTTGAGCACTCCAGTCTTCGGTAGGGAATTGCTGAATGGGCACAGAGGACACTTGAATGCCTTCAGACCAGTCTGCAACCTCAGGCTAAGCAGCAATGAATTTGGGAGCTGGTGCTGTCCATCTGTTCTTCCTTGGTTACAGACTTTTCAGCAGCAGTCTATTCTTCCTTTTCAATCTCTTCAGGACCCCCGTCAAAGTAGAGATAGGCATGACTTCCCACGGGTTTTCATGGGAGATGGTTCATGCAAGCGCAGCACTTCCCGGGCCAGCATCTACCACATCAGACCCCCTGAATGAGGTCCCTTATTGTTGCACAAGATGGTTATGTCCACATAGTGCAGAAGAGAATCTGTGTTACACAGAGCAGTGGTTGGCAGATTAACATAAGACATCTCCCAAGGGGCTGGTGATCTGTGCTGGGAACAGTAACTACCAGAAGATGTGGTTTTTGAAAGGCTGCCTGGCTCTGGTTAGTGAAGGTCCCAGACGTGAAGCAGCCAGTGATAGGAGTAGCTCCAGTGGCAGTGCCAAACTTCAGCATAGCTTGTAGCCTGGTGTTCCTAAAGGATATGACACTGATGTCAGCAGAATTTTCAATGGCAACTATGGCTCAAGCTACCAGCAGAAGCTTCTCCCACGTCCACTTCAGATTTATGATGTAGATCTCATCACTTTTCCTTTTGTTGATATACTGCTCCATTTGGAAATCCAGGTTGTTGCCATCGAAAGTGGGTTCCTGCAGCAAGGAATTTGAGGATATCCTCCTCCTTCATTTGCAAGACATTGTGAAAGTTTCCCTTTAAGTTACATGGGAATCAAGAACAATGCCATATGGATCTCTCCCCCGGGCAATACAGAAAGCTACTCACAGTATTTAAATCATATCTAGATTATGATGATACTTAACATATAAATGCTATGTAAATAGCTATTATACTGTAATAATGAGACTAAAGAGAGAAGTCTGTACATTAGTGAAGATTAAATTTTTTCATGTATTTTATATATATATAAAAAACACCTGTGTTATGTGGTAGGGTGAATCTGTGGACATAGAACCAACACATATACAGGGCCAACTCTATATAAAGAAATAAACTTGAAAATAGTACAATAATATTTCCTCAGACTAATTTATATGTCATTTTTTCTTGCTCACCTGGTCTTTAGTGGATATGGTCTTGATAAAAGCATCAGCAAGCTCATACCTCTGAAGTATCAGTAACAAAAACTTGTTAGGGTCCATTAAAGATGCGCCAATCTGTGAATAAAAATATAGTGTCATATTTCTTCTATATTAAACAGAGAAACAGTTTTTCTCTAGTAGCACTAGAAAATTATAAAGTAAGATTATAGAAAATAATGTGGCAGCCTCCTCTACTTCTATGCTATCCTCTTCAGTTTAATGGTGAAAAAATTCAACTTAAAAATAAACTATAGGAAAAAAGAAGAATCAAGATTTTTTTTCTTTTTCTTTTTCAGACAGGGTCTCTCAATGTAGTTCAGACCAGTCCTGAACTCACTATGTAACCCAGGCTGGGCTTTACGCCCAATGATTCTCCTGTGTCAGCCTCCCAAGTGCTGGGATTATAGGCATGCACACCACCACACCTGGCAGAATCAAGATATATTATGTACAGGAACCCATTCCCTATGATGAATGTGACCATAACATATATCTAGAATGTACCAATAAAATTATTTTTAAATAAATTATAATCTCTTGTCACAAGAAACTTAGGAGGAAGATTAAGGCATAAACATGAAAAGTAATTTAAACAGTTACCTGAAGCATGATAATATCTTTATCATACATTTCTTCTCTGCACTTAACATCTTGGTAATAAAATACCTATAAATAAAGGTAGGTAGATAGCTAAAACACTTATTTTATTTCAAACAAAATTCTTAACAAAATCTATTTTTAGGACTTTTGTTTAGAAATCCCAGGAACTCCATGGCGGCAAAAAGTTAGGTCGTAAATCTATGAATCATTTTAAGGAATTTGTGAGGGTAAAGTGAGAAATATGGCACAAAAACACTTGAGACTGGGGCTGTGACTCATCAGTAAAATGCTTGCCTAGAACACACAAGGCCCAGGTTCTATTCCCAGCACTGCAAAAACAAACAAACAAACAAACAAAACAAATTCTTGAGAGTTAAAAATGCTCTATCTTTATTCTTACTGTTTAACAAAAAACTTATTTTTGCTATGTTTAAAATATCTGTTTCAATAAAAATAAATCAATCTCTACATTTTAATCATAACATCAATTTTCTTCTAAGTGGTAATTTTATGAGTCATATTTCTCCACCTTTTAGGGAAAGTGCTTCTCCTTATATACTTTAAAATAGAAAGAAAAAATATAGGTAGCCTTTAATTAAGACAGATGATGTGAAGACTAAAGTAAGGCAATCCTTAAAAAAGAATTATGTTAACGAGAAACTTCTAAGAAGAAAATACAAACAAAAAATACAGGAAACTTCTGTGGTGCTATTGGTTTTCAGTTCATCTGTCCACTTAAATACTATAGTTTCTTTTTCTTTAGTCAATTTAAGATAGAACAAATAGTAAATAAAAGGAGAAACATCTATATGGTCCATAAAATTTTTATTCCAAAGAATTTATACAAGAGAATAAAAGCAAAAAATCAGCAAAATCTAGGGACATGGGATACAATTGCATAAAACAAAAACACATTTATGAATGTGAGTAATAGAACTTCTATACCTGGCTAATGAGGGACAGCCCATTTCTTCGCCACATCTCAGCAACTACCTGGGCAACTAACACCAGACAACGCAAAGGATATTCCACTAGCACCTCTACTTGAAAGTCCTGCTGAAACAGAGGGAAGTCAATTTCATTATTTCTTGCAGGGCTGGGATATATCTCAGCCATAACACTAAATATTTATTCAGTGACTTTCTCATCAGTAAAATCGAAGGTTTGAAATAAATGACTTCCAAATCCTTGTGATTGTTATTTCAGTGGGATATATACAGTTGGGTTTCAAAATATTTTCTTTCCATTCAAAAATATGATACAAGTGTTCCAAAATATGATACAAGCAAATCAGTACTTTTAGAATCACTTACAAAAGGTACAAATTCATGCAGTCTTGAGACAGCACCCAGTCTGCTTAAACGTACATGAAGTCCTAAATTATTTAAAAAGAAAATGAGAAAGCAATTAGGCCCAGTCAGTATTTTTACTAGTTAATACACCAACTTTAAAAACAAGGGGATTTAGCTGGACATGGTGGCACATGCCTGTAATCTCAGCACTCAGGAGACTGAGGCAGGAGGATCATTGTGAGTTTGAGGCCATCTTGGGCTACATAAGCAAGTTCAAGCCAGCCTGCACTACATAGTGAGACCCTGTCTCAAAAAAAAAAAAAAAAAAAAAAAACAACAACAAAAAAAACAGACAGACAATTTGAATTTATATTTATCAGGCTAGCTGTGTAGCTCACAGGTACAGTGTTTGTCTAGTGTGGGTGAGGCCCTGGGTTCAATCAACATCTTCTCTTTCCCAAAAATGTACATGAACTGAAATTAGAAAGGATGTTGTTATGGATTAAAAACTGGTGGTCAACTTAACGCCAGCAGAATTAAATCAGCATGGCGCTGAGCATAGATGGTCCACCTGAGGAAATTTGCTAGCATAAAAAGATGTGGAGAAGGAGGAGCTAGGCATTGTGGATTTCTGCAAGTGTTGCTGTTTGAGCCACTGGTTCTCCTGGAGGAGCTTGTCATGACTAGCTTCCTCAGTGTGAATTTGACCACTGTCATTGGAGGAACTTGGGACCTTGATGGTGAAAGTAGCTCTGGTCCTTACATCAAGCATCACTTCCTGGCTTTGGAGGAGAAGACATGTGCCATTTAATCTCCAGGACAACCTTATCATGCTGGCTTTCTGGCATGTGCTCGACTGTTCTTATCATTGGAAGAGCTTGGAGGCTCTGTGTCACTAAGGATGGCTGTAGGGCTTTTCAGGACAGTCCTGGTCTTTGTTTTGAGTGTGACTTCTCAGCTCCAATGTAGAACCCTCAACCTACCAGCACAGCTCCTTCACCCTGCTGGCACAGACTTTCTAGCTTCTACCACTGACCCTTGGGCCTTCCCAGCATAGATCCGTACAAAAGATTGGCATGAATTCTTCTCGTGGGCTCTAGACCTCTAATTAGATTGTGGGAGGCACTTTCATGGGCTCTAGGTCTTCATCTGGACTCATGTAGGACATTGCTGTGGGATTCAGGCCCTTGGCTGAATATTCTATGTCTTTAGTATTGTGGACAGATTTCCTGCACTTTCTTGTATTAACTCTGGGTGACCATCATAAAATAATATTATAAATTCTGTGTCCTGATTCTAATTGTTCTCTGAACAACCTATGACTACAACAGTCTAAAATGCAAAGTTTTCACATTTAATTTTGAAACACAGTATTATCATAACATTTAAAATCCTATATTGTACAAGGTATACTCACACATTATAAAGAAACTAATATGCTGCTTCTCCAGATGTTTATTCTGGTGTTAGTATCAAAATAATTGAAAACTATTTTAAGTATTTTTATTTTTTTCAGATTTTATTTTTATTAGTACATGTTTGCTTTACATAATGATTACATTCCTTGTGTGGAGTTGGTACATGTACATAATACTCTTTATTCTTTTTTTTTTTTTTTTTTGGTCTTTTTGAGACAGGGTCTGGCTATGCAGTTCAGGCAGGCCTTGAGCTCACTTTGTAGCCCAGGCTGGTCTCGAACTTGCAACAATCCATCTGTGTACATCTGGCCACATATTAATTCTTTTTTCATCTCCTTCCCCTCTCTCCCATCTCTGGATCTCCTTCACACTTGAGAAAGAGCTATCACTCTACTTCCTATTATTTTTTATTTTGCTCTTTATTTAAGATTTGGGTTTCTCACATAGAGAAAGCATGCAATATTCAATCTGGTATGTATGATATACTTCACTTATGGTCTCAAGGTACATCCATTCTACAAATGTTAAGTTTATCTTTGCTATGGTACAGTACTACCACATTTTCTTTATTTTGTTATGGCAGAGTACTACTCCATTGTATACCACATTTTCTTTCTTTATTCATCTGTTGATGGGCATATCAGCTGTTTCCAAGATATAGCTATTATGAGTTGTGCCGCTATAAAGATGGGTAGGCATGTATCACTGTAATGTGCTATCTTTAACTCTCTCAGGAAGATATGGAATAGCTGAGTCAAAAGGAATTTCTAGTTTTAGTTTTTGTTGTTTTTTTGGAACTGAGGATCAAACTCATGACTGCACACTTGCAAGGTAGGTGCTTATGCCGCTGAGCTAAATCCCCAGCCACTTAGTTTCAGTATCTTGAAGAATTTCTATATTGACTTCCATAGTGGCTGTACTAATTTACATTCCAAACAACAGTGTAGAAGTTTTCCTTTTTTCTAGTGCCTTACCAGCATTTATTGTTATTTGATTTCTTGATAATGATCATTCTTTCTGGGGTTATTATAAGTATTTTTAAAATAAAAATAGAAAAAAATAAAGTCACATAATATCAAAGACACCATAGGCATGGTAGCACATCCTTATACTTTTAGCACTTGGAAGGCTGAGGCCAGGAGGATTGCCACAAATTCAAAGCCAGCCTGGGCTACACAGTTAGACCCTATCTCCAATAAAGTAAAACAGTATACTATACCATAACATAACGCAACATAACATAAAATAGATAGACTTGGGGATACAGTTTAGTGGCACAAATGCCTGCCTGACAAGTGCAAGGTCCTGAGGCTCAATTCCTGGTATCATAAATAAATAAATAAATAAATAGGAATATACTAAAAACTCCTGGCATCAAAGAATACTATCAACATTGAAAGGAACCCCACCATATGAGAAAACATATTTGCGTATCATGTCTGACAAAGATATTCATAATATGCAAAAAAACACCCTCCAACAACTGAATAGTAAAAAAAAAAAAAAACAAAAACTTAATAAAAATTGAGGAAAGCAACTGAATAGTTATTTCATCAAAGTAGATATAACAAACTAATAAACATCTGAAAAGATGCCCAACATTGGTAATCTTTAGGGAAATGCAAATCAAAACCACAGTGAAATACTATTCATAAATACCATTCAAATGAGGATGATTATTATTCATAAATAAAAATAAATGCAAAGTAAGTTTACTAAGAATGTGAACAAACTGGAACCCTTGTACACTGCTGATGAGAACTGCTATGGAAACAGGACGGTAGTTCCACAAAAAAATTAAACATAGAATTCCCATATGATCCAGTGATTCTTTTCTGGATACACACTCATAAGAACTGAAAGCAAATGCTGGGTATAGTGGTGCATGCCTGTAATCCCAGCACTTGGGAGGCTGAGGCAGGAAGACTGTCGTGAGTCTGAGACCAGCCTGGGCTACAAAGGGAGCACAAGGCTAGATTGAACTGCATAGTAAGACCCTGTCTCAAAAAACAAAAAAACAAAAAACAAAACATCAAAAGCAAAGACCTGAACCAATTCATGTATTTATATTTGTTAACAGCATTATTCACAATAGTTAAAAAGAGGAAGCAACTCAAGTGTCTATCAATAGATAAGCAGGTGAACAAAATATCATACAATGAAGCCTTAAAAAGGAAAGAAATCCCAACACATGCTGCAACATGGATGAACCTTGATAATATCCTAAATGATGCCAGTCACAAAAGGATAACACTGAATGATTCCACTTATCATAGGTACCCAGCATAGTCAAATGGAGACAGAACATAGAGTGGTAGTTGCCAAAGGCTGTGTGAAAAGGATAACAGACAGCTACTGCTTACTATACTATTATCATATGTCTGTTTTGGAAGTCAAAAAGGTTTTGTAGATGGACGGTGGTAGTAGTTATACAACAATGTGAACACCCATAATGCCACTTAAAATGATTAAAATGGTAAATTTTATGTTACATATATTTTGCCACAATTAAAAATATAAACATATTTGCACTTTGATAAAGTTGTTCAACAAAAGGGTGACAGGTGAATAGATAATTTACATGGATATTCAAATAATTAAAGAAAACCTGATTTCCTAATTTCCTTCCTTTAGTGATGAAGACACACTGACAGACAATTCACTGGTGAATCAGGCAGAGAGGAAGGTTAAAACCAATGCCAAGAACTTATAACGTTTAAATTTGGGTGGGAGGTGAGTTATAGTTAGCCTTTAAGTATATACTCTAAAGACCTATTAGATGACCCATATAAAAAATGGCCCAGGTAAATAAATATCCTTAAATGAATGCTGAGGCTATAGTTCCTTGAAATGACAATGATAGGCCTTATCTATGGGATCTAGTATGACCATGTCTGAACAAACTAACCACAGAACAAAAAAATAGAAATTACTACTCTGTATATCTTTATTTATTTTATATACCTTTAATAACAGCTATCTCAAATATGTAAAAAGCAAATACTCACCAGCAAGAGTCCTAGAGAGTGGTAGATGAATGCTTACAAGATCCTCAGATACTCTGTAGGACTTAGTTTCCAAAGTATGACCACACAGCTGTACTACTGTCTTGCTACCAGTTATGAAATTTGTACTGCACCTCATTACAGCTTTGTGACATTCTTTATAAGCCACTAGTAAGAGTTCTTCCTGAAGAGAAAGTAAAAATGCAAACATGTAAACAAGTTATCATTCATTATTCAATAAATATTTTAAATATGAGTACAAACTTATTCTGTGTTATTAGAGCTATCTTCACAATATCTGCATATCAAGAGAAAATATACATACCTACACACTTACAAGGAAAGGAAAAAATTTTAAGTACCATTAAATGATACAAACTATTTTGGGGCCTGTTTGAGATAGAGTCTCTACATAGTGCAGAGTGAAGGATGGCCTTGAGCTCACTATGTAGACCCAGGCTGACCTTGAACTCACAGCAATCCCCCTGAGCTTCCTGAGTGCTAACATTACAGGTGTGCACCACCATGTTTGGCTACAAACTCATTTTCTTAAGATAACAGAGAAAACAATCTTGAACAATTTGGAAGACATGTTTATTAAAGCAGCTTTTGTATAGTCCCGAAAAATATAGGCAGAATTCAGTGCTGAGGCTATAGCAAAGTGGCAGGGGATGTGTTTAACATGTACAAGGCCCTGGATTCAACTTCTAGCACCAATCATAAGAATCCAATAAAAGAACCCCCCCCCTCACTGCCACACACATAAAAGGCAATGCTCCTAATAATGTATCTTACTTACATCACAGGCACACCACTCTTGGAACATGAGTAAAATATTTTTCAACTGCATCTGTATTGCAATGGCAGCTTCCCAGTCAGGATCTACTTCAATGTGTTGCCCAACCTGTCTTCTGATTTCTTCCATTCCCTACAAGAAAAGATTGGTCAACACATATGACCCTCTTTCCTTGCTCCCTACTGGCAAAATATAAAACGATCAGGATTTATATTTATAAATGCATAGTATTTTAATTTTTAACATGGTTGTTACACTAGATCAGAATATAGAGGTTCAAATACCACCTAATCAGGGTTATAGCTCAGTAATAAAACATCTAACTGCAATTATATGATGCTGGGCAAATTATTTTTAAGTTTCTATTCCCTATATGTGAAATGAGAATAATAATACCCAACTACCTCATAATATTGATATAAGGCTCAGAAGAGATGATGCACATAAAATGTTTACTATACATGTATCATATGACAAACTTTCAATAAGCATTAATAGTAGTAACAACAGCAAACTAAGGTATAAAGAAAATCAGAATTAGTAGTCAAGGTTTAAATCTCATTTCTATTTTGCTAAATTTTATCTCATAAAATCTACAATTTTCAAAGAAGCAGGAGGAGAAAGAAGGAGGAAGGAAAGAGAGGAGGAAGTAAATAAGGGGAAAAGAAAAGAGGACAGCAGGCAGGAAAGTAGGAGAGGAGGAAAAAGGAGTAAGGAAATGAGAGGAGGAAAAGGAGGAGGAAAAAAATAGTGTCATCAACAACAAAAAGATTATACTTTTTAAAATAAAATTCTCTCATTGATGCGCAGAAGAATTTTAATACCTGCATACAGGTAAGAATCTTCAAAAAAGACCGAAAACCTTCAAGGAACTGTATTCTTAATCGCTCTGTCCATACTGTGGGTTTGCTGATCAGGATATACCTATCATTTCAAAAAAGGAAAGAAATACTTCATTTTTCTGTCTTGAAATATTATAAAGTTCTCAGGATACAGACAATGATGTCTTATCAAAATTACATATTTTGGATAAGAAAGACATGATATTTTTATACAATGGAGTACTATTCAGCCATAAAGAAGAATTGGAAGCTTTTATAGGTAAATGGATGCAACTTAAGACCATACTAGCAAGTGAAATAATTAAGACATATGTGTAAACATCATTTTGTCTCACTAGTGTGATAAGCTGAAAGAAACAACACATGTATATGTGTTTAGGTATATGTGTGTGTGTGTATATATAATATATATCTGTACATAAAAAAGTTAAGATAGTTATAAGAATGATTTCTCTGAGTTCCCTGAAGAGAAAGATTCATGCTGGTATTGTTTGGACAATTGAATGCAGATGTCTTGTGCTCTGGGTGAATGATTTGGGGATGACAATGTGCAATGTATGTACTATTGTTGCCCCTGAGTGACGTGCTTTGAAATTTTAAGTTTTTTTCTTTTTCTCTTTGAAATAAAATGAATTTTGGGGAAACCCATATATTCAAATTTCTTAACATAATTAGAAGCACTGAGCAGTGCTAGAATTGTTTATTTACCTTTATTTTACATATAAACATCAAACTGTGTGAACACAAGAGACAGATATTAAAGCTAAGGCTATAAGAAAAAGAATCAACTAAGAAAGAGAAATACAAGCCAATTGCCCTAATGAACATAGATGCAAAAGTCCTCAGTAAGATACTGGAAAACAGAATGCAGCAAATCATCAAGAAGATCACACACCAAGACTAAGCAGGATTCATCTGAGGAATGCAAGGATGGTGCAACATACATAAATCCCATAAATGTAATACACCACATTAACAGAGTCAACAATAAAAATCTTACGATCATATCAATAGATGCAGAAAAACCATCTGACAAAGTCCAACATGCATTCATGATAAAAACCTTACAGAAAATTGGAATAGATGGTCTTTATCTCAATATGATAAAAGCCATCTATGACAAATCAACAGCCAACATTATACTGAATGGACAAAAGCCAAAAACTTTCATTCTAAAATCAGGAACAAGACAAAGATGTCCATTATCCCCACTCTTATTCAATATAGTTATGGAAACATTAGCCAGAGAAACTAGACAAGATAAAGAAATAAAAGGAATAATGATGGAAAACAAAGAAGTTAAATTATCATTATTTGTAGATAACATGATACTCTACATAGTAGACCCTAAAACTGCACTCAAAGACTTCTAGATTTAATAACCAAATTTGGTAGCACAGCTAGATACAAAGTCAACACTCAAAAATCAATAGCCTTCCTATACACGAATAACAAAGTCACTGAGAGATAAATTAGTGAAATAACACCTTTCCCAAATAGTATCCCCCAAAAAGAAATACCTAGGAATCAATTGAATGAAGGAAGTAAAAGTCCTCCACATTGAAAACTATAGTATCCTACAAAGGAGACTGAAGAAAATATCAGAAAATGGAAAGATACTGCTGTTTAGTAGCAATAACCAATATAGTGAGAATGGCCAGATTTCTAAATTGTTATACAGATTTAATGCAGTCAAAATTCCAATAGCATATCTCACAGAATTAGAGAAAACAATCCTAAAATTCATTTGGAACCAGAAGAGACTTAGAATAGCAAAGGCAATTCTGGGCAATAAAGACAAGGCAGGGGGTATCATAATCCCAGATTTGAAATCATACTACAAAGTTACTATGATAAAAATAGTAGGGCCAGAGATATAGCTCAGCAACACCTGGCAAGTGCAACGTTCTGAGTTTGATTTCCTATACCAAAACAAAGTAACAAATAAACAAAACAAAATAAAAACCCATCATGGTACTGGCAAAAAAACCAAACCAAACCAAAACAAAACTAGGCCCCAGGATCAATGGAACAGATTAGAAGATGCAGAAACAACTCCAGACACACCAGCCACCTTATTTTTGACAAAGGTGCCACACACATTCACTAGATGAAAGATAGTCTTTAATAAATGGTGTTAGAAAAACTAGGTTTCCACATGCCAGTGGATTAAAATTTGATCCATATTTTTCAGCATGCACTATACTAAAAAGAAAATGGATTAAAGATCTAAATACTAAAAGAAAAACATTAAATTTGCTGAAGACAGAATAGGTAAAATGCCTGAAGACACTGGTGTAAGCAAAGGCTTTATCAACAAAACACTGATTATAAACTGGGTACAGTAGTGTACATCTGTAATTCCAGCACTCAGGAGGCTGAGGCAGGAGAATCACTGCAAATGTGAGGCCAGCCTGGACTACAAAGTAAGTTCAAGGCCAGGCTGAACATACAATGGAACTCTGCCTCAAAAAAAAAGAAAAAAAATTGTACAGGAATTATTACAAAGAATCAACTGGAATCTCATCTTATTAAAAAGTTTTTGCATAGCAAGAGAAACTGCCAACAAAGTGAAAAGATAACACACAGTGTGGGAAAAAATTTGCTAACTGTTCCTCAGACAATAGATTACTATCTAGAGTATATAAAGAACTCAAAAAAATCAGATCCTCCAAATTTAAATGCTCAATTCAAAAATGATATCTGAGATATACAATTCTCAGATGAAGCAGAAACAGCAAATAAACATGTTAAAAAAATGTTCATTCATTGGTCATTTCAGAGATGCAAATTAAAATAATGCTGAGGCCATGTTGGAATTTAGGGCACTCAGAAACCAAGCAGCCAGCTCGTTGTCCTGGTAAGTGGCTGTGGCCTGGCAAGCCGCGGCCATCGCAGGGCAAGAACCATCAGCATTTTCTGAGATCTGTGCCATGTTGGAACTTGGGGCACTGGGAAAGCAAGCAGCCAGCTCACCTCCCTGGTAAGTCATGGCCACCCCAGGGCGAGAACCACCAGCATCTCCTGAGATCCACGTTATGTTGGAACTCAGGGCGCTCAGAAACCAAGCAGCCAGCTCCTCACTCTGGTAAGTGGCTGTGGCCTGCCAAGCCACCACCACCCCAGGGTGAGAACCATCAGGGCTCCTGAGATCCGCACCATGCTGGAACTTAGGGCGCTGGGAAACCAAGCAACCAGCTTGCCTCCCTGGTAAGCGGCTGTGAGCTTACCAGTGCACAGGCTGAGATTCAAACATCCATATCCCTCCTTTCCCCCCTGTTAGCAAGTGGGAGCCAGAGATCTGAGCCTCTCTTGCAAGGCTAACTATATGCAATATAGTAAATAAGGGGGAAGTTCCTTGTACCATCTCTTTGAAGGCAAATATTTTTATCACTGTTTTGCTTTGTTCTGATTAACGGTATTGCTCTATTCAATAATCTGTTTTGATAAGTTCTATAATGTTCTGTATTTCCTTTGGTTTTGCTATACCTGATTGAAAGAACAACTACTGTGAAGAAAATGAGATATACTATGGTACCTATTACTGTTATCCAGGTAACCTGCAGCCTGTGAAGTTCTGTACCAATTTCACTACACTGTCTCAATTGGCTTTGTTCCATCTTGTTTTGTGGTATTTTCCAACTTTAATAAAAAATAAAAATAAAAAATATAATGCTGAGATTCCATCTCACCCCAGAAAATGGCTAATATTATCAAGATATCAACCAATAATGAATGCTGGAGGGGCAGTGGGGAAAAAAGAACCTTTCTCCATTGAGAGTGCAGATGGGTACAATCACTGTGGAGATCACTGTGGAAATTCCTCAAAAACACTAAGACTAGAGAGACTCCATTTGACCCTGGGTATTCCCCTTCTGGGTATTTTCCTGAAAAAAAAAAAGCATACCACAGAGATCTATGCATATCTATATTTATAGTGGCATCATTTGTAACAGCCAAATCTTGGAAATGGCCCAGCAACTGGTAAGTGGATAAAGAATGTATTTTTTTATACAATGGATTACTACTCTGCCATAAAGAAGGATAACCTCAAGACACTGTTAGGTAAACAGTGTCTTGAGACCATACTCTTAAATGAAATAAATCAGACACATGTGTAAATACCACGTTTTTTTCTCTTGTGTGAGAAACTTAAAGTGTAAATAAGGACCAAAACATATACTAGGTATTGTAAAATAGGAAAAATATGTTCAAATGGGAGAGGAACAAGAGAGAGGGGAGGGGGAAAGGAAAGAAAAGAAAAAATGAGAAAAGAAAAGAAAACTTTTGTAAATGGGGAGGGATATAGGTTGAAGGAAGGGTAAGCAACTGGGAAAAAAAGAGAAGCAAGTTGTATTACATACAGGTACAAATTCTCTATGATGAATGTGATCATTATGTATAAGTAAAATGTCCCAGTAAAATTTGATTGGAAGAAAAAAAATAAAGGTTGACTGCACCATACATTATATACTGAAAAATTGGTATGATTAAGTAAGCCTCAGATACTAGCCCACTCTGGACAAATATATTACAGATCTCCTAGGACTCTCTATACTCATTATCTAAAGAGCCAGCTAAAATCCCTTCTGGTTCAAAAAATTTCAAACAGAATTCCTACTTCCAGATTTTCAGAATCCAGAACCTGGAAGAAGGATATAAGCACCTACATCATCATGGTTTGCCCATCAAGATGTACTAATTAATGATCCATTTTATCCCATCATTTATAGTATTGCTGAAAAGACAATGATTTTGCATCAAATGAGAACAAAATTTATAATGGAATGACTTCTCAATGATCACTGATAGTTATTAGAAATTATTTTGCATTTAATCAAAATATATTCCTATCATATACACCAAGTATTGGAAATATAAACATGAACAAGATATACATGTTTTTCCTTGAATTTAAAACTGAGGAAACCAGATATATCTAGGGGACTCTGCAATCCAGTGTTAACCACTGAAATGATGTATAGTGCAGGGCATTGTGGCACACGGCTATAATCCCAGCACTTGGAAAGCTGAGGCAGGAAGATTGCTCTGAGTTCGAGGTCAACCTGGGCTACAGTGACCTCTAGACCTTTCTAAGCTATACAGCAAGAACTTGTCTCAAACACACACACACACACACACACACACACACACACACACACACACACACAGAGTACAAAGTAAGTAATATAGGAATATAAAAGGCAATAAAGATAGGAAAAAATTTTTTTTGAATTGTAAAAACAGTGGGGATTGTGGGTCCATTTTTGTCATTCATTAAAAGTCCATCAATATGTGATTATACATTAAAATACCATCATCAGGGTGGGTACAGTGACACATACACATAAACCCAGCTATTTAGGAGAATGAGGCAAGATCATGAATTCCAGACCAACCTGGGCAATTGAGTAAGATCCTGCTTCAAAGTTTAAAAAAAAAAAAAAGTGAGAGGTGCTAGGGATGTAATTCAGCAGTAGAACACTGCTGGTTCAAGGTTCAGTACAACAATACAAAAAAAAAAAAGATCTTATCAAAGAAATAACTTTGAAATACAATACTTAGCATCTGAATCATTCGTTTTGTTTTGAGACAAGGTCTTACTATGTAGTCCAGCTTAACCTCAAACACACTAAAAGTAGCCCAATAAGGCCTCAAACTCACAGCGTTCCTATTCCCTCAGCTTTCCAAGGGCTGGGATTATACGTGTGCGCCAACACATCCATCCAAATGCATGTTTACTTTTAAAGCAAAAGTAAACTGGGTGCAGTGATACATACCTATAAGCCAGGAGCAGCACAAGTTTAAGGCCTACCTAAGATACTTACTAAGATCCCACCTAACAATTTAAAAAGAATAAAAGGAGTTGGGGTTGTAGCACAGTGGTAAAATGTCCCTGGGTTCAATTCCCAGTACCAAGAATTTAAAAAATAAATTAAAAAGACTAAATTAAAATCTGCCCTAACAAGCCGGGCACACAGCTCAGCAGCAAAGTGCCTACATGGCAAGTACAAGGTTCTGAGTTCGATTTCCAGTACCAAAAAAAAAAAAGAAAAGAAAAGAAATCTGCCATAATTAACAAAACCCATCAAAGTCTAGCCATTTTCTAGGGCAGTGCTACTTAAAATGTAATCCACCACACAGCAGCAGGAGCAGTAGTATTACCTGAGTACTTTATGCAGTGCCAGGAATAGTGGTGCACACCTGTAATCTCAGCATTTGGGAGGCTGAAGCAGGAGAATCTCTATGGGTTGCTGGGCTACAAAGTGAGTTTAAGGCCAGCTTGAACTGTGTAATGAGACTCCGGCTCAGAAAGACAAAAAAAATGTAAAAAAAGGAAGAAGGAAGGAAGGAAGGAAGGAAGGAAGGAAACCAAGACAAAATAAGAAGGAAAAAGAAAGAAAAGAAAAGAAAAGAAAAGAAAGAAAAGGAGAGGAGAGGAGAGTAGAAGAGAGGAGAGGAGAAGAAAGGAGAGGAGAAGAAAGGAGAGGAGAAGAAAGGAGAGGAGAAGAAAGGAGAGAAGAAAGGAGAGGAGAGGAAAGGAGAGGAAAGGTGAAGGAAAGGAGAAAGAAAGGAAAGGAAAGGAAGGCAGGCATTTTGGGTCTCTAATCAGACTTAATTGAAAAAAAAATCTTCATTTTAACAAATGCCTCAAATAATCTGCATTCATATCAAAATTTGGGAACTACTGACCCAGAGCAAAAGAGAATTTACATTTCTAATTTCTTACAGAGTTCACATCTGATCTCTTTAGTTGTCCTCACAGAAAAAAGGGTAAAGAGGGAAAGAAAAGTCTAGATAAAAGTAGGTGGCAAAGGCAAATGGGAAAAAAGACAGAAAGGAACAGAGTGGAAGACATAGGGTGATCTGGTTTGAGTTCCTCTGCTAGTACTTTTCACCTATGGAACATGGAACAAGTAGCAGGGTAATATTACCTTAATAGGACCAAGGTTTCATTTCCACAGTGAGTTAACAACTCGAAACCAAACACCCCAGATATTTTCTATAAAGTGAGGAAAGAAACTAAATTAATAGGGGCATATTATTAAACAGAATGAGGGAATCAGTAATCCCTGCTTTCTACATTTTACTAGGCAGACATCTGGAGAACTATGATCATTTCCTGGGATATAAATGGCAAACATTTGACTGGAACAGATTCAGAAGAGGACAAAGACTTAGAAGAAAATTTAAACAATATTTGTTCTATTTTATTCTTTCTTCTTTTCTTTTTCTCCTTGAAATAATAATGGATTTGGAAAAAGAAAAAAGAAAATTTAAACAATATGAAATAAGAACAGTTAACGAAGTGTTTGCCAAAAGGGGCGGTCAGGTGCTATTCAGCTATTCAGTAGGCTGAGGCAAGAGGATCATGAATCGGAAGCCAGTCTGGCAATTTAGTGAGACTCTGTCTTAAAACTGCATACACTGAACCATATGCAATTCACTGGCAGAGCATTTGTCTAGCATGTGCAAGATCCTAGGTTCAATGTCTACTATTACTGTAAAAAAAAATTATAGCTTGGAACATATGATTGCTGTTTTTAAATATTTAAGTTAAATGAGGATTGAATTTGCTCTAAACAGATAAAGGGAGAGATAGACAATGAAAGCTACCAAAAGGCAGAATTAGATATATATTAAGAAACTTTCTAACAGTTGGAAGGGGATATCTAAGAGTTGGTATGCACAGCTTTGACAGAATGAAAATTTCCCGAGGAGGCTTGAACAGACCTTCTACTCATACCAAAAATTTATTTCATGCTGAGGTAAAGTCAGAGAAGTAAAGTATATGCTTAGACTATAAACTAAAAATTCCGAAAGAATTTATACTTTATTCTGGAAACAATGAAAACATATTAAGCATTTGGGATTATTACTAATGGCTTTTAAAGTAAGTTTCAGGAAGAAGTAGTAAATAAAATTGTGGAATACAGAATTTCTTCAAGAGAAGAATGAGGTTACATTATTATTTGCTACATGAAGAATATTTCTAAAAGAATTAAGACCATTGCCATCCTAGACCCAGGCAGCTCCACTTTAAAAAAGCACCGCTGCAATGATGATTTGATAAATCACAGCCTCGACAACCACAGTCTCTAAAACAGCCCAGCCACAACTACAATAGTATAGTATTTACAACAGACTCCAAAATACCCACAACTTCTTTCTAAAGCCCTGTAAAGTCCCCTAGCCTGTAAGAAACTGGCTGTCACATTTTTATTTTATTTTATTTTATTTTTTTATTTAAAGAGAAAAAAACAGGAAAAAGGTAGAAATATTACAGAATTTCAAGAAAAGAAGATAAATAGTAAGAAATCACTAGTTGATACATTACACATTGTTCACATTTTTTGTTTTGTTTTCAGATAAGGTCTCACTATGTAGTTCAGGCTGACCTTTAACTCACAGCAACCCTCCTGCCCCAGCCTCCACAGTGCCCCTTTCAGGTTTTCACTCTAATAAAACCTGTCTTGAATTGCAGAGCTCAATTCCTTTTCCTAACAATTTCTTATTGGTATTTTCAGACCAGATATATATATCCATTCTGTGAGGCTACACTGTATAGTGAAAGAAACATAAGTTTTATAAGTAAGTAGTGGTTAGGCTCAAATTCCAGTTCTGCCACTTACTACCTTTGTGGCTTTAGGCAAGTTATTATAATCTACAAATTAAGATTTTATATTACCTTATAAAAAGCATTTCAAGATTAAAATGAGATAAAATTAGAAAAGTTCCTTAATACAGAAGAATTACTACTGAATTTCACATAATCCTTGTGAAAGCAAATTATACAGTATCTATTGAACCTGTATATATAAAATATGTTAATGTTCTCTAAAATATCTCAGAATACTAAACAGTATTGAGAGTCACAGTAGAGAGATACCCCAGCCTCCAGGGCAGATCAAGGATGTTCACTGACTCAAGGATGATAACTTTAAGTACAGCCATTAGGAGTTTGCATTTGTCTTTTGAAGTCTGTGATTTATTAAATAGTTATCTATCTAAATACCGTTTATGCAGAATTTGACTAAGGAACAAATCTGAATCATAATAGCTCCTTGCCAATTCACTACTGAATTCATCCACCATCTCTACTTATACTGTGGATATGGTAATATTAATAAATTAACTTCAAACAAAAGACTTACGTGCCACATTTGTATAAGAAATTAAGGAATTTGAAAAGCTCTTAAAGAATTAAGCTCAGTAACATCTAGAATCAACTGTGTAGTCCAGAAATCTAGCAAATGCTTTTCTGTATTTTTGTTTATTTTTTGCAGTGCTGGGATTGAACCCAGGACTTTGTATATGCTAGGAGGCAATGTACAACTAAAGATTTAATTATTTCTAAACTGGATTGGAAGTGTACTTGTTTCCACCATATACGGACTATAGTCACCAGATGTGGATAAAATTGAAATCTCCCCCTACTAGAAATAATTACATATGTCTTTGAATTTTTCAAAAATAGCAACTAAGGGCCAGGGATTTAGCTCAGTGGCATAAGTGCCTGCCTGGCAAGCACTAGGTCATGAGTTTGATCCTTGGTACAAAAAAAAAAAAAAGGCAACTAAATGAAATATACTTTTATAGTATTTTATAGTATAGTATAGTACTTCAAAATAATTTTGAAGCCTGTGACTTATTAGTTATCCACCTTAACCTTATAATGTTCACTATTATAAATTTATTCCCTTTTAGGTGCAATGATCCCACATGTGATCTATTGTGTGATTACCCAATCTTTTTCAGAAAAACAAAAAACAAAAAAAAAAACCTCAATTAAGAAGCCTCTGATAAACAATAATGATTTGGTACATACATAAAAAGGGAGTAAAATTTTGATCAATAGGCAAGAGGACTGCCATGAGTTTGAGGCCAGGCTGAGCTACATAGTGAATTCAAGGGCAACCTGAACTACATATGAAGACCCTGTCTCAAAAAACAAAAACAAACAAAAAAATTTAAATCAACAGGTCATCTGACAATATTACACTAAGAGACTACACAAGAGCCGCAAAGTAGGGGCCAGGGATTTAGCTCAGTGGTTCAAGCACTTGCTGGGTAAGTACAAGGTCATGAGTTTGAACCCCGGTACAAAAACAAACAAACAAAAAACCCCACAAAGTATATGAGTGGAAGTGAATGAAAGATGTGGTTATTATGGTGGTGATCACAAGTACCTGTGCTAGGCCTCTCCTCAATATTTACTTTATTAACTTGGCTTTAAACTGAAGAAGACACCTTCACTGAACATATATACAGATTTCCACTGCTATTGGTAGGGAACTGGTTCCAATATCCATCCCTCTAGGATGTGCAAAAGGCTTATTTGCATCTAGTCTATACATTCTCCAGAATACTTTAAATCATCTTTAGATTGAATACCTTATGCAATGCAAATACTACGTAAATACTTATTATCCTATACTATTTCAAAAAAACAAGAAAAAAAAGTTTGTTCATGGTTAGTACAGACTCAATTAATTTTTTTCAAATACCTTCAGTATGCAGTCAACTGACTCCACAGAATGTGGAATGAAACCCTTGAATGTAGAGAGCCAACTGTATTAACATGAAGTAGTAATAGTTCTTTGTACTCACCATCATTACAATGAGAATCCCAGAAAATCAAAAGGACCAGCAAAAACATAAAACACATGCACAATGTGTTTTGCCCTTACATTTTGACTCCAATCACTTACTTTAGGTCACATATTACTGCATATACTCTTCCCAATTTGTCCTGGCTATAACCCTGGAAGTTGAATTTATTGTTCCTGTCCAAGTACTCAGGTAAAACTTCTAGCAGAGTTTCAGTAATGACAGAGATAACATTCTGCTCCTCAATAAGATGTCGAGCCTGCAGAATATTTCAAGAATACTGTCTTTAGCATTAATTTATCATAGTAGGGACTTTATTTGTTCATTTGTTTGGTCAGTAAGTAACTTTCAATAAGTGTTTACTGAGCAATAAACATGGTCCTCAGTTTCAGAGAACAGCAACTTATGGAGAAGTCAGTTTCTATCAATAAAAACTCTATTCTTCAGTAACTAAAAAACACTTGCCTGGATACCCCAAGTTCCTTATACAGGTTATCTAAATAAACATTTATCATCAGTAATCACACAAAGATATCCTTCACTTCATTCACATTAATATCTATTCTGGCATTTTTCCTACACATCCAAAGCAATTTTTCTTCCTCATCTTTTTCCTCTGACATTTTGAAAAGGAAAATTAAGAACAGCTAATCAAATTGTCCAGCAGAAATAGGAAAAAAAAATAGTACAAAAGAGACAAAATCTTCCATTTTCCTCTCAGGCCTATGTAACACCATTTCACACATCTTGATATATCTTGACAGGTATACTCTCTTTTTTTAGTCTATTTGTCTACCCCAAACAAAAACTAAAAATGGTAAAATATTTTTAAAGTTTGGTATGGAAAATGCAGTGCTTCTAAGTTACTCTAGAAAGTGAGAAATCAGCTTTGGATGGCATCTGCAGCAATCAGGACATTTGGACAAAGGCAGTGGCCAATTACTCAGTCTTGCACACCACTAAAATATATTTTCATGCAAATACTACTGAAGTATTTTCAGCTTTCCAAATGGAATTAGCCCAATTTAGAGATTCTAACATTGTTTAATTTAATTAACATTAAGTGAAATTAGTAAAAAGCAAAGTCACTTTGATCTAAACTGAAAAGAAACAACTGACACATACCAGAGTAGGCACAGTGAACATCTGAACTGAGAGTGCAGTTATAGAGATGCTCCTGTCATGATCATCACTGATATATTCTTTCTGCAACTGCTTATAATACTGAAAGATACAAGTGAAGAATCAATTACAATTCACTATTAAATCACCACCACTTTAAAATCTTGATTTTACTAACTGCTGCAAGCTTTTCATCATAAGAAAAAAATAATCCAATTCCTATTTATTACAGTATGAAATGGCCAACAAAGAATATCCTAGAAAAAAAAATCAACAATAAAAAAGAACAAGGCCAGGCATAGTGGCACATGCCTGTAATCCCTGCACTCAGGAGGCTGAGGCAGGAGGACTGCTATAAGTTCAAATCCATCCTGAACTGCATAGTGAAAACCCTGTCTCAAACAAACAAAGGACCAAAAAAAAAATTTTTTTTAATTCAGCTATCCAATCTAGCAAAAGTGGAAGAACTGATAAAACAAAAACACAGGTGAAAATCATGGAGGAGTGCAGTGTATACAGTTTATCCTTTTTGCAAACAATCTGGAGCAATTTCTAGCAGTTTCTTTTCAAATGGTATAGCACAGGGAATATATTTAAAGTATTTAACAAGTGATATGACTCAGAAAACCAGCCAATCAGACTCAATCCACACTTAAATGGAATAGATGCTGGCTGTGAATAATTTTTTATCCATACTGGTGCATACCAGCTGAAATCCCCCAAATTAATAATATAGTCAGTCATGCATCAAATATCTGTATGTGTAAGTACCAAGTTGGATACTTGATTTAGAATCTCTACAGAGTTCAACTATGTCATATTAAAAAAATTATCATCTAATTAGAGAAGCTAGTTTTAGTGTAAGAAAATAAAATCTCATTTCGGAACATACACATGGCCCAACATTCTTTCTCTAATGAGTTTTAGAAGAATACCCAGGACTTTCACACTGAGCTACATCTCCCGCCCTTTATTATTTTTTTATTTTGAAACAGGGTCTCACTAAATCATTAAGTTGCCCATGCTGAGCTTCAATCCATAATCCTCCTCCTTCAACCTCTCAGAGTGCTAGGATTATAGGCTTGTACTACAGTGCCCAAGTAATGCAGGTTTTATATCCTACCACACCAGAATCACTGCCTACAACAATTACTATTTTTCTCTCTCCTTCTAATTCCATTCTGGGTCCTATCTTACCCTGTCCTAAGTCTTACAAAATTATCTGTAACTCAAAATCAGAAGAAATCAACAAATATTTGCTGTATGTCTTTGCAAAAGGCCAAATAAAAAATTTATAGAAGTTCCTGTTCTATGTAATATTACAACCTATCCTGGAAGACTGATGGAGACCACTATGAAGCAGCTCTGAGCAGGATTTTAAACTAACTAATTGGCTTTCTATGTTTATCTGTGAGTCTGTCCTAGGCCTCAGCCCCTTGTCTGGAACCTCTATGAATCACTGGTCCTGGCTGAGACCTGTACTGGCCTGTGATGCCAGAGACCTCAAAAGGCACAGTAAGGCCACAGGTGAGGACACTTGGCTCCAACCCCAATTAAGTAGATAGAGACTGGAGCTTCAGGCATCTCACTCCTGCTATCTCATTCCCACCATAAATGTCATCATGGATATAAGACAGTTCTCCTCAACTGGCATGATTTACTACTTGGAGAAATCTTTGAAGTGACTCCCAAGGTCCTGCTCAGTTCCTGTACTTTCTTCAGCATCCCCCACTTTGTTTGAAAACCTAATAAATATGTGCCACCCAGAGAACCTCTTTGTCTCAGCCCCTATAGTCTTAACTCTGCTATAGGGTTTTGATGCTCCTGGAGCCCTAAAATCATAGCACTTGTCTCATTTATTTAAGCCTCTGCCACACACTTGTTTGAGAGATTGGGGATCTTGGCCAGATCTCTGACAGTAGACAAAAAAGCATAATACTATAAGTGATATACAACAGACCAACATAATGACATTTAAAAAGGTGTGATCTTTACCCTCGTGTTTTAGTTTCAGTTAGATATAACTCTTGAGCATCAAATTCCTGCTTTTCTCTAATGTATGTAGCTATTCCTGTTCTGGATGTTCTCTTAAATTAGTCACTACTTATATTATAACAAAGAAATAAATGATGATCAAAACAAAAAAGTGTGTGAATGTGATACTCTCTTCATTCAAGGAAAATAAGTCATTTTCCATCTATCTCTAAGATCAGTGTTTCCACACTATCAAATGCCATTCATAAATATGTTAATGTAACAAAATAATTAACTTTTGACAAAGAAAACACAAAGTTCAATTCTTTCAATTCATAGATATCTTTGTTTCTATTACTTCATTTATAAAAACTGCCTATCTAGTAATATTTATAAATAGCAATTACCTTCACAAATTCCATAGCAAAGAGTTTTTTGTATTCCATCTCCATAAAAAAGCTGCTGAAGATCAGTTCATGAAGGATCTTACGGGCACCTATATATCATTTACGATTGGGTGATAAGAAGATATTGCCAAGGCAAAAAACGTTATTCTAGTCATTAGAAGTAGAAAAATATTATAAAAGTATTTCACATGTTAATAGACCTCAAGGACAATTATGAATCACATTTATGACTGTAATATTTAACAGTTAAGTTTAAAATATAAATATACACACATATACACACACACACACACACATATACACACACATTATACTGCCTTTCTTTTTCTACACTTCTTTTGGGGGAGGTGTGAACTGAGCTACAGCACCAGCCCTTTAAAAAAAAAAATTTAGTGCCAGGTATGGTGTTGCACAGCTCTAATTCCAGTACTCAGGAGGCTGAGGCAGGATTGCCATGAATTTGAGGTCAACCTAGACTACACAGTGAGTTTGAGGCCAACCTAGTCTACATAGCAAGATCCTGTCTTAGAAAAAACAAAAAAACAAAACAAAACAAAAAAATGGCAGGTTCTCTCTTACTAAGTCACTAAATTGCTCATAGTAGGCTGAAACTTGTGATCCTCTCAGGATACTGGGATTATAGGCCTGTGTCAGAATGCCTGGTCCTTTTTTCACTTTTTATGTTGAGCTAGGACCTCATTAATTTCTCCAGGCTGGCCTTTGAACTCACAGACCTACTGCCATAGCTTTCTGAGGAGCTGAGCTTACAGCCATGCACCATTACACTTGGCTTTTTTTTTTTTTTTTTGGTACCAGGGATTGAACTCACAACCTTGTACTCGCCAGGCAGGCACTTATATCAGTGAGTTAAATCCCCGGCCCTGCTTGGCTTTTATTTAATTTTTCTTTTTGTCTTTTTTTTTTTTTTTCTTCCTGAGACAGGGTCTTACTATGTAGTCCAGGCTGACTTTCAACTTACTATGTTGCCCATGCTGGCCTGAAACTTTCAGTGACCCTCCCGCTTCAATCCCTTAAATACAGTACTGGTACTAGAGGTATACACCATTACACCTGACATTCATTTAGATTTTTAAAATGAAGATGTAAGTTTAATAAATGCATTACTATATGAATATATATAGACATGCTTTTTAACTGGTCCTGACTAAATAAACAGGCATTATAATTAAAAGGCCTGGTTTTCTTTTCTTTCCTTTTTTTTTATTTTGACACAGGGTTTTGCTATGTAGTACACGCTAGCCTTGAATTTGCTTATGTAGTCCAGGTTGGCCTGGACCTCATGATGATCCTCCTGCCTCAGCCTTCCAAGTGCTGGGGTTATGATTACAGGCATGTACCATCATGTTTGGCTTTTAATACAGAAAAATATAAACTGATTAGTTAACTTCACATGTCATATCTTCACAATTAAGCCTCAAGTTATTATCTTTTTTTAATTTAATTCCCAGTAAGTAGCATAGGTAAAGGTCTATTTACCTTTATAAAGCTTTGCATCCCAAAGCATTAACCTGCTTATGAGACAGGGATTCTCAGAGTCAGGTTCTTCTCTAAGACAGGCTTGGCAAAATATCTGCCTAAAATCACCTATAAATAAAAATAAAGAATTTTCATTCTTATGAAATTTCTCCTAAAAGTACATTTCTTATAACACATGAAAAAACTAATCATACTATGATAGATGTCAAGAATAATTCTGTCAACATCAAAGAATCAAGAGCCAATAAAGGACATTATTGGATATTATGCATTCTACAAACAGCTCATGTTATTATGCATTTGAAATATAATACTGAAAATTGATTAAAATGGATACTTGGTCAGATCAGAAAGGAAAAACTTTTATTTTCTATTTTATATTAATTTGTGACTATAAAGAACAAAATAGCTTATCAGAAACAAGGCTAATACGATGTATACTTACTTGAATAGCTCATAATTTTGTTCATCCAGGAACCAAGGCGCAAAGCAAATTTTTGATGAGCCATAACTTCAGAGTATAATACTTCTACATGAAGTGGATGTTGAGATACATTTTCTGAATGACTCTACAAATGAAATTAACAATAATAAAAAATTTTAAAACACTAAAAAACTAGTAAATTTTTCTTTTAGTTAAGTAATCTACTCTTAAAAAAAAAGCAAAGAAAAAAGAATCACATAACCCAGCCAGTTCTAAATCTCTGAGTCTAAGCGCCCCAATAGCAATTCTACTTAGGATGTCAAATAACTTCAACAATATGATCCCTCTAGTTGTTATACTTGGTCTTATAATGTACAATTCTCTTAGTTCCTAATTTTGAAAGTTACCTTTATATCTTCCTTTGCTTCCTGGCAAGCAGCATAAGTACCTGCTTTGACAGCCCGACGACCCTAATTATAAACAAAAATGACAATCAGGTAGTAGAATGATAACCTCAATCAGTAAATAAGACACACTATACAGACCTAAAAAACTGTCAAATATTAATCACATATTGAAAAGGAAAATTGCCTATTGATTAAAAGTTTAAAGGTTATAGGGCAGTACCTGGAAGATAGACATAAATGTTAAGCACTTTTTTCTTTTTTATTAGACAGGTCTCACTATGTAGTTCAGGCTGGCCTTGAACTCACTATGTGGTCAAGTCTGGTATTAAACTCTTGATGATCCTCCTGCCTCAGCTTCCAAGTACTGGAATTACAGGCATATACCACTATGCCCAGCCATGGTTAGCACTTTCATGAAGCATCTAAACTTTCACCATCTCTAGAAGAAAATTTATAAAGTTTAAGATACATGTATACAAATATGTATCTTTCTGGGTTTATAAAACAGGCTAATTAACACACAATCTCATCTAGCACAAAGTGGCTTACTTACTGTGATGTACTGCATGTCCTATCATCTCTTTTGAATGAGTCTGATCACTTATTAAAAAGATTTTTGTAATGACCATCACCTATGGGGTCCTGGGAATCCAAAGCAAATCAAACCAACCAGAATATAGGTAGTTGTAGTCCCTGTCTTTTCTATTTTGACTAGAGAGAAGAGTAGTTAGTAAAGAATGTGAGTAACTACTATGTCCTTTGCCTGAAGGGACATGGAGAGAATGCTAGAATGTGACTCATGGGGTATTTGCAAGGTTTTTACATGTGCCTAGCACCAACAGAACTATATATGAAGGGCCGTTCTTGTTTTATTATCATTGGTAGTAAAATCCCATACATAAACATTCTGAGTAAATCTTTTAACTACTGTTTCCATCAGTTACTATTTTTAAGTACAACCTCTTTTAAAATCATCAGTTAAAAGCTCTCAACATTTTTGAGTATAGAGACTCCCTTTTCCAATCAGTCTAAATGATTAGTATATAACAGAATTACTTTACATGATTACTAACTTTTAAAAAATATATTAATTCGGCCCATGCCTATAACCCCAGCATTCTGAGAGGGTACGGCAAAAAAAATTTGCAAGTTGAGCCTGGCCTCAGCAATTTAGAATTTTGGTGAGACTGTCTGAAACTAAAAAATGAAAGGACTGGAATTGGGGATGTAATTCAGTGTAAATGGTTCAACATCTAGTACTGAAAAAAAAAAAAAAATCTAAAAACCCCAAAACACAAAACTAAAAGAAAAAACAAAAGAAAAAAATTTCCAAAATTTAAAAAACATTCTACCAAATAACAAAGATAAGAACTCCAAAATTCCTTCCAAATCTAAGTGCCTAACGTAAAAATCACTAACACAATAACATTAATCTGGTTATTCTCCAAGTAGGTACAAGTATAGAACAATGAATAATTTTTGGAAAATTACTTATGTATGGATGAATATTACAAGGAAGTGGGTTGACAAAGAAAGAAGGGAATAATAGCAGCTTTAGGAATTTGATGAAATCTTTTCCAGAGCTCTGCCTCATTTGTGGGTTGCTGTAGCATAGAAGGAATCCAGAGTAATCCAACAGACAAGAAAAATAATCTTACCACATTCTGGCATAAGGATATATTAAAAGTCCTCTCCTTAAATTTAGAATTCATTTAATGCAGAATGTTCTGCCATCTACACCTAGCCACAAGGACAAATCCTGACTATAAAAGGTACAGTGACCATCTTGCCAAATAAGAGCCAACAAAATTTAAGTCACTTGCTAGGTACAGTGGCAATCCCAGCACTCTGAAGAGCCAAAGCAGGAGGATCCCATAAGAAAAGGACTGGGAATGTAGCTCAGTGCTAAGGCCCTAGGTTTGATCGTTGGTACCACAAAAGAAACAAATAAATAAACAAAACAAACAAATAAAAAAATAAATCATTTGAAGCTCAGTTTGAAAGGAAGAGGTGGTAGTAGGGACAAAGTCACTACACTGGGAGACCTAGATCCTTACATTCTATCTGAAGTCAACAAAGCACATACTTTGCCAAGCTAACTCTTTTTTTGAGAAATTGGCTTTGCATACTTGCATGTGTTTTCTCTGAGTCCTAAAATCATGGTAGCTCAACAGTAACGGTTTAGGAATACTGTATCTTTAGATTTACCACAATTGTTTCTTATAATCCACAATGTTAACTGTATATATAAAGTGGCAAAATGTGGACTAAATGATCTTGAATGCCTGTTTCTTTCATTAAAATAATCGTTTGAAGACAAGAAAATAATCTGACTAATCTTTACATTTCCTCTCAGTGCCTAAAGGAAGGTTTATTGAACTGACTGAGAATCACAAACTGGTATTTATCAAAAAGGAAAGGGTAGAGAGAAGAAAATGCATAGAGAGTATGAGTTTATTGTTGTAAAACAAACAGGTAAGGAAAACGGAAGAAAGCAGACATAAGAAATAAATTGCAGTTCTTAAACTATTTGATAGATTGCCATCTGTCAACAAAAATTCTTTATTGGGTTGTTTTAAAAGAAATTAGTCTGACCCAATGTAGTGGCACATCGTGTAATTCCAGCACACTGGGAAGCTGAAGCAAGGGAAACACAAGTTCAAGTCCAGTCTGGGCAACTTAGCAAGACCCCATCTTGAAATAAAAAATAGGCTGGGAATGTGGCTCAATGCAAAGGTCCTATTAGGTTTAATCCACAGTAACACCCATCACTTTCTCTGGTATATTTTCTCTGACATTTTTTTTTTCTTTTTCTTGGACACAGGGTGTCTTGGTTACTTTTCTCTCGTGGCTAGGTCAAACTACTTGGTACCCAAAGTGAAGGAAGGAAAGGTTCCTTTAGCTTACAGTCTTTGGAGGTTTCAGTCCATACTCAGCTAGCTCCAAAGCAGAGTGGCATGGCTAAAGGACAACTGTTCATGGCAGCCACAAGTGACAGGAGTGAAAAGAGCAAAAGGGCAAAAAAGGGAAAAGCAGAGCTTCTTCCCTCCCTTATAATGTATGCAGGCTACTTGTCCAGTGCAACACTCACACCACCAACCTCAGAGCTATACAATGAAACAATCACAAATGCTAAATTTAGCTTCAAAATGTCTGGCCCTCTGCCCACATGAGGCTTTGGGGGGGCATCTAGACACAAACCACAATGCAGAGTTTCACTATGCTGTTCAGGTTGGCCTAGAACTCACTTTTGTAGCCCATACTGGCCTGGAACTCACATTGATTCTCTTATCTTAGCCTCCAGTGTGGGGACTGATACAGGTGTGCACCCCCATGCCTGGTTCTCTGACATTTTCTCCTGCTTCCTGCCTCTTACTAGTTTTCTTCTGTTATTTTTTTCTTGCCTCCTACTGTGTCACTCGCTTTGTCTTTCTTCAGAAATGCCTTACTTACCACTTCTTAAACTTGAAAAATGTAAATAAATACATCCCTTTTCAAACTCACTCATACTCATGCTTTCTACTTCCATTCAGTAAATCTGATTTCAGGGTTGACCAACTATGGAGTATAAAACAACACAGCTACTGATTGATTGATTGAGGCAGGGTCTCACTGTGTAGCCCAGGTTGGCCTTAAAGTCAACAAAACTTTAGAGTTTAGTTAAATTCTAAATAATCTGGAAACAGTGACCTTGAAACAGTAATCATTATCACAGATGTATTCCCTCCTCGAAGATGTCTAACTTTAGGGGCCACCCAAAACTTAGGAGAAAACTCAGTTCACTTTTATATGCTAAATATAATATCAGTGAACAACTGATCTTTTTAGCCTTTGAGCAAAGATAGAATTGTTGTTGTTGTTGTTATTATTATTATTTTGGCTGTTCAAGACAGGCTCTCCCCGTCTATAGTTCAGGCTGGCCTTGAACTCACTATGTAGCCCATGGTGGCCTCAAACTTGAGGCAATTGTGCCTCCCATGCTTGGCCAGTTATTTATATAGCATGGGAATTGTGGAAAAGAATCATGCTAGTCAAAATATGGTTCCTTGCATTGGGAGTATCAAAACACCTAAGAAATTGTTATAAATAAAGAACTGCACACCCCATATCAAACCTACAAAATTGGAACCTACATTTTTAATAAGCTCCCAATAGGAGTCACATGAAAAAAAATCTAAAGATTTTTCTAACAAGAATTGTGTACTTGGAATGGGTTACACATTCTAGGTTACAGATGTGCCAAGATACTGCTCCTTTGAGTTCCCAAGTACAGCGCATGGATTTATGAAACAACAGTACCTATCTGAAAGGGCTGTTCTCAGGTGTAAATGAAATATTACATGCAAAGTCAAATATGTCTATATAAATGCTTAGCAAATATTGACTGTTATTAACTGTTCGCACTTTTTTCAGCTCATTTGCCCTTTTAAAGATCTGTAATCTTATAAGATATACATAAGAAACACAAAAAAAAGGAAATTAGCCATCTATTCTATATCTATATTTAAAAAGAAGTTAAAAACGTAAAGTTTTGAACTGAGGACATAGATCAGAAGTTTAGTGCTTGTCTACTATGAGCAAAGACCTACATTCAATCCCTAGTATTGGAAAAAAATAAAAAAAAAAAAAAGAAAAAGGAGGTTTTGAGTTATTAGTATCATGGTATTTTTCTATTATATTCTTCTCAGAGATAAGGATTAAGCTAATATTCCTTTCAGACATGTATTTTACCTAAAAAACTAATTTTTGCTTTGGATGGATATCAAATAAAAGCTATGCCATAAACTATATTTTTAAAAATAATATAGGGGTACATGTGGTGGTACCTTTGGTAATCCCAGCACTCAGGAGGCTGAGGCAGAAAGACTGCCATGAGCTCGAGGCCAGCCTGGCCTACATAGCAAGTTTAATACCAGCCTGAACTACACAGCAAGACTGTCTCTCAAAAAAATCAAAAATAAAATAATATAAACTATGTTGGAAATTTTAGAAATGATCAACATTTCCTAATTTATGAAATAAATTATAAGTACAGAAAAGCATGAAGTTGCTTTTTTATTTTTTTGGTACCAGGGATCGAACTCAGGACCTTGTGCTTGTCAGGCAGGCACTTATGCCGCTGAGCTAAATCCCCAGCCCCATGAAGTTGCTATTTTTATCTGTGCTTTATACTGACTTTCTAATCATTTAGAATAAAATAAGTTAAAAATAGTTATTTAAAACTATGAAACATACATACCCAAAAGCAACGTCCTAATCAATCTACTCAAGATGTAAGGAATAAATGGAGGGGTAGTTGTATTTAACACAATACCAAAGAACCTGGCAAGGGCTGTCAACTCTTGACTGCCAGACAGCTAAAGTAAGATAGTACCATAATTCAAATGGTGATAACAAACCTCTTTGTCTATGGCAGTGGTATGCAACTGGGCCTCTGGGAGTTCACAGTCAAGAGCTCTCTGTAGACTATATATGACATGGTCGTATGAATGGTGTTCATCATTGAAAAGAACACAGTAGTATCTTTCATTTTTCTCCCTGTTAAAGAAAAAAGATATATATTTGGATACTGCCAAAAATAAAGGAACAAGTTAAAAGAGAACTAAAATAACATATGATGTCTGTAACACCATGTAGTTTCTTACACATGGGAAAGTAACACTGTTAACACTGATACAGAATTAAGTGATATACTGACAAGGAATTAAAGAATTTGAGCAAGGTGAGGTGGCATATGACTATAGTCCTAGCTTCTGGGGACCAAGCAGGAGGATTGCTTGAGCCCAGGAACTCTCGGCCAGCCTGGGCAACATATATAATAATATATATATTATTATATATATTATATTACATATATTATCTATAATATATAATAATATACATTATATATTATTATATATTATATATTATATGTTAATATATATTATATGTATATATTATTATATTATATATTATAATATAATAATATATATAATATATATTATTATATATATACACACATACATATATATATATTACATCTTTTAGGAGATATGTTTTTCCTCCATTTTTCAAAATTATCTTTAGAAGTCTCAGTCTAGTGGTAGTAGGCCTCAGGTACAACTTTTAACTCTTGGTTATCTTCCATTATGACACAGAAAGTCAGGCCTAAGACTCCCAACTTTCAAGTACACAATGATACAAACCAGGTTTCATTAACACTTAGTTTCTGTCATATTTTAATATTTCTTTATGTGTCTATCTTCTACTTCAGTGATACTGTATAGTACATTTATTTTGATTTATTTGTAGCCATAATACTAATAAGAAGCACAAGGCACCAAAACTGCAATGTATGAACACAGAGGCCAGTACTACCTGTGCTCACAATGATTTCAAGTAGCTCTCCTGTTTTTGGCAGGCAGGTAGCTCATATTATGTTTACCAACACAAATTTTTTTTTTTTTTTGGTACCAGGGATTGAACTCACAACCTTGCACTTGCTAGGCATGTGCTTAAGCCACTGAGCTAAATCCCCAGCCCTCAACACAAAATTTCTTAAAAGGTTAAAATGGCATACATTATCATCTATTTGAAATTAAAATATTTGTAGACACAATTCCCAAATACTTTTATTTCTCCAAGAAGTTAACCAGGCACAGCAGTACATGCCTGTAATGAGTCTGAGGCCAGCCTGGGCTACAGAAAAAGATCTTGTCTCAATAAATAAAAGTCAAAACAACACATTTAATCTGTCTATATTTTAAAGTCATTAATTCTCTTTTCTACGCAAAGCAATCAGAAAGCCTCAGGAAACTCAAAAAGCAACTATACTTAGATGTGCTGCACTTTTATGATATTCCCACTGTTAAACAGGAAAAAAAAATTCCCATTTGAAAAGCGTCTTCGTATCAGGTCCAGAATTCCATTTTGCATTTGTAAGTTAAAAGCAACTATTACTATCATTGAAAGTTCACTGCCACTAGAAACTGCTGGGTTTTAACTAAAATCTCTACAAGTGCAATAAACCTAGCAAAATACTAGCAAATAAAAGAGGAAAAGGGCTATTTCTTCACCCTCACCATGAAATTTTCTTGAAGAGGTAAACAACTAATGACCTGTGGTAAAGGAAGACATACTGTTCCAAGGTCACAGGTAGTTCACAAATTGCTTGGAGAAACCTGAACCTAGCCTGGGATATAGAACAAGATCCTGTTCTGGGGCAGGTTTTAGATACAGAGATTATTGTCTGCTAAGTTCTTATTAACTTAGAACAAAACCCCCAAAATGTTGATTTTTCCTAGAAAGTCAGGGCTTGCAATGGCTCTTCATTTGACTTAACTTCTATATAGTGTCTAGTGAAGTAGCTCACATATATTTTGAAAATACTGTACTCCCAAGAGATAAACTTTATAACTTTTTCATAATAGTAAAGTAAGTAGTCACAAAAATAGATATTCAATACTTACTTTGCAATATAAATAACAATCACTAAATCTTGTCCCCACCTTATCTGTAGCTCAGTAGGCAGTTGTTTTTCCTCTTCCCATATAGTCATTTCTACAATGTATTTTATCACTGAAGGAAATATTTTCCTGGCTTGAGCAATTACCTCTTCATTCAAAGGACAATGTAAATTCTGTAAAAAAGCAGACAAAAAATACTGAGATTATATATGAACAGATGGATAAAAAAGATAATGTTACTATTTTAAATTTTTATTTTATTTTATTTTATTTTTTAAAGTAAGGTCTTGCTTTGTTTTCCAGGATGGCCTTGAATTCATAATCTTTCTCTTGATCCTCTCCAACAGCTAGAATTACAGATACATGCTACCATGTCCAGAAAAATAATCACTTCCATTAGCTTATTACAACATCCTCCAGGGATGAATTCAGGTTGAGTTCAGGAGTTAGCAAACACTAATACTGGCACTGTATCAACATGGTTTAGTTTAACCTCTTGTAGCCAAGTTAGTGTCACAAATCAAAGAAAGAAACAAGAGGTAGAACCATGGAAGGAAAAAGAAAAAGAAAAAGAAAAAGGAAAGGAAAGGAAAGGAAAGGAAAGGAAAGGAAAGGAAAGGAAAGGAAAGGACAGGAAAGGAAAAAAAAGTTTAAAAGGGACAAAGATAATATATAGCATCTTACTAAACCACCACCTACAATATTTTATATTTAGTCATATATACCAACATCAACAGTTGTTACTCAGGGCCGGGGATTTAGCTCAGTGGCTTAAGTGCCTGTCTGGCAAGCATGAGGTTGTGAGTTCAATTCCTGGTTTAAAAAAAAAAAAACAAAAACAGTTGTTTCTCAGAGATTGGAAAGCCAGATAAAAGCTCCTTATCTCTTCTCTCACCTTCCATTTATATTCATTCTTTACTTTGCTTCCTTTTTGACCCCTACACACTTTCTGGCTCTTCCCTCTTATATCTTTTCATTTTTCTTTTCCTTTCTATCTTTCCCTCTCTTTCATATACATATTATTAGAATTTACCTGACTAAACTAAGGTTTAATTTTTTTTCAGGTTACTGTATTTTAATACTTTCTCTCTACAAAAATAATAATAATAATAATAATAATAATAATAATAATAAGGCTGGGGATTTAGCTCAGTGGCTTAAGTGCCTGCCTGGCAAGTGCAAGGTCATGAGTTTGATCCCCAGTACTGCAAAAAACAAAACAAAACAAAACCAAAAACCAAAAACTCTCTCTCCTTTTTGCTGGAATAGTGAAAAGAAAAAAAAAAAGAAAAAAAACCCAGTAACTGTCAACTTAGATTGCTACCATAGTTCTGCAAATACATCCTTTAAAATTGAAAGAGAAATAAAGACCCACCATTAAATATAAAGCATAGAAATAAATGAGTGGTATGCCAGCATTGCAGAAAATAAAGATAATTCTAAACACAGATTAAGAAGACATCAAAAACCATGAGACCAAGGAAAATATGGAATGTAGTACCATAGAAAGACAAGAAAGAAAGAAGTGGGTCACCTGGACCCAGGAAAAATCCAAAATGTGAATTGAAGCCCACAAAGAGAGTGAAAAGAAATACTTCAAAGAAGGAGACAGCAGTATCTGGTGGCACCTTCGCCCTGAGACAGGACTCACTATGTGAGAGGAACTGTTCAGACCTGGGGACATACTGTCAAGTGATGGTGACAGTTGGTGACCCTGGTGGTCTCTGCAGAGAGAAGTGGCAATGGAGGGGAGCAGTGGATACAGAGGACTGCAGTGGCTGGTGATGAGCATAGAAGACATAGTCCTTCTGAGGGGATACAGCAATTAGCTGGGAGCCATTTTGGAGATGGTGCCAGCTGAGCTCAGAACTCAGAACTGCTGCTGGGTGCAGACCCATGGAAATTGCTTGGACCATGTCAAGCCCAATGAGTCTGGTCTCAAGGCAGGCCTGCTGAGATTATCCACTACCCCACCAAAAAGCATTTCTACCCCACCAAAAAGCATTTCTCTTCCAGCTTGCTGGGATAGACTGGTATGATTTGGGACTGTCTCCACAGGTTGTCTACAGGTAAAACTACAAATAATCTTGGAAGTGGACTTCTTTTCGTTTCCATTTTTTGTTTATTTCTTTTTGATTTTTCTTTTCTCTTTCTCCTTCATTGTTTATATATGAGTGTGAAAGTGGTTCCTAACTTCTTTGTGGGTGTGGTTCTGTACCGTCCCTCCTTTTATCTCTTCCATCTCTCTTTTCCTTCAGTCTTATGCAAATTGGCAAGATTCCCCTTTGTCCTCCAACCTTTCTTCTTATGTCTTTCTCCTCTTCCACATCTATTTTCTCCTTAATCTATTTTAAATTTTACACCTGAGGGCAAAATTGACACATTACAGCCAGGCATGTTGGCTCACACCTGTGATCCCAGCACTCAGGAGGCTGAGGCAGGAGGATTGTTGCAAGTTCGAGACCAGCCTGGGCTACAAAGTGAGCTCAAGGCCAGCCTGAACTACATAGCGAGACCCTGTCTCAAAAAAAAAGACAAAAAAAAAAATTTGACACATTACAGATTTATATATTGCATGCGATTATCTCATTTGTTTTACATTTTGTTATATAATCACAAATCTAGTTCATACAGTTAAAAGTTGCAAATTAAGGGTTTGCTCAGTTAGTTGTTTTCTAGGCTCTGTTTCATGCTACTGGTACCACTATAGCCAAAACTGACATAATTGCTCTAAACAGCTGTTGGTCCTGATAATCCATGACTGCGATTAACTAAGGGTCACAGAAAATACTATTGCACAGTACCAGGGAACCAGGGACTAGGCCAAACAAATTCTCATTTCCAACAACCTGGAGTGGTAAGATCTTCCAACAGACTCAAAATTCAAAAACCAGCTATATTTGGAAGATACCTCAGAGAAGTAATCATCACCTACAGGTCCTAAATACTACCAATAAAGCAACCCACAATACACAACTTGCAAACATCACTCTAGGAATTAAACTATTTTTTTAAAAAAGAGAGAAAATAAAATGAGAAGACACTTTAGCAACATGCAACCTTACATGTCTAGTTCATCAAAGGCCAATCAAGGGGGCAATGAGGTAGGATAACCTGAAAGCCCCCCACCAGGTCTTTCTGAAGTGGAAACAACAAAGCAATTGAACGAGGCTCTGGCAAAAAATGAAATCAGAAATAATCTCTCATAGAATTACAGAGATTACCAAAATACACATCATGCTTAGCTATATTAGAGCAGATGCAGACAAAAATTAGATAAGCTTAAGGAAATTATGGAAGCTCAGCATGGGAAAGAAATCGAATCCATAAAGCAGATTCAAGCATATATCCAGGAGAATAAAATCTCCACTGAAAGTATTCTAAGCAGATTAGGACAATGTGAGGGTAGGACCTCAGACATTGAAGTCAGGTCGCAGTTAGTAGCCAGGAATGAAAGATTTCTCAAAACCAGCAAGGGATCATAAGAAATCAATCCAGCAGCTTCTAGATGAGACAAAGAAGAACATAAGATTAATTGGAGTCAATGAAAAAGCAGGAGATACCACAAATGACAGTTAAAAATGTTCACAGACATCGTGACAGAAACATCGTGATAGAGAAAAAGAACTTCATATACAGATAAATGAGGCATAGAGCACTCCATATAGGAATAATTAAAAAAAAATTACAACCAGGTTTATCATAGTCAAGATTTCAGAAATTCAACACAAGAACAGAAACCCTAAAAGTTGTTAGGGAAAAGAGACAAATTCTCTGTAAAGTCCATCACAATTACAGCTGACTTGTCAGCACAAACTCCAAGCAAAGGAGAGCTTGGAAAGAAGTACTCCAAGTTCTAATGAAATACAACTTACAACCCAGGGTGATGTACCTTGCAATACTATCTTTCAAAATGGATGAAGAAATAAGGTACGTCCATCACAAAGAACATCTGAGGACATTTATCACTAGCAAACCAGCACTCCAAAACGTTCTGAAGGACATTTTAAAGAAAGATGACAAGGACTACAACTCCATGACCTCAACAGAAGGAACCCACCAGGCAAGGCAAACAATGAAACAAAGGGAAGGGAAAGAAAAAATGGGCGGGGGGAGCAAAAATAGGAAAATAACATGACAGGGATAAGTCAATACTTGTCAGTTATAAACATCAATGTTCATGGTCTCGTTCACATCACCTATCAAAAGACACAGACTGGTAAAATGGATCAAGAAGCAAGACCCAACAATTTTCTGCATACAAGAAACACATTTAAGTTAAAAAGAAATTCACAGGTTAAAAGATAAGGTTGGAAAACAATTCTCCATGTGACAGGTACCCAGAAAAAAGCAAGGGCAGCTGTTCTACTTGCCGATAAAGTTAATTTGAAGCCAAGACTGATTAAGAGAGATAAAGAAGGCAACTACATCCTTGTAATGGGAACAATCCAAAAGGAAGAGATAACAATCATAACTATATATACAACAAATACCAGTGTACACAACTATATAAAACAAATACTAATGGACATGGAAAATCAAACTATTACAATTGTATTGGGGGACCTCAATACCCCATTGAAACAAAAAGACAGAAACTAGACAAAAAATCAATAATGAAATATTAGAACTAAATCAAACTTTTGAACAAATGGACTTAGCAGATGTCTATAGTGTTCCCCATAACTTCACCCCCACCCTACAACTTAAGAATAGACATTCTTCTCCGCTACACATGGGACATTCTCCAAAACAGACCACATATTAGCTCATAGAGCACACTTAAGTAAATAAAAAGGAACTGAAATTAGCCCCAGTATATTACCAAATCATAGTGCAATGAAATTGGAAATCCATGGCAAAAGAAACAAGAACTTCATAAACACACGGAAATTAAATGGCACCCTCCTGAACAACAGATGGATCACAGATGAAATTAAACAAGAAATTAGATCGTTTTTACAGCTGAATAATAATGACAATATAACATACTGGAACTTGTGGGACACAATGAAAGCAGTCCTAAGAGGAAAATTTATAGCAGTTAGCAGTAAACATCTGTATCAGGAAAACAGAGCAAGCTCACATAAACAGCTTAATGGCAAACCTGAAACTTCTAGAAAAAGAAGAGCAGGCTAAACCAAAAGCTCCTACAAG
>PVLA01012826.1:0-41277 GCA_004027455.1 Hydrochoerus hydrochaeris | reverse complement strand
ATATCTTCAGGTGCTTGTGGAGACTTGAACTGGAAAGTCTGCATGATGATGGTAAAAAAGAGAAAGAGCTCCATTCTAGCCAGGCCTTCTCCAAAACAGTTCCTCTTTCCTGAAGAGCAAAGGAGGGAGAGATACAGATGAAATGAACATTCATTTATATCTTGCTCCATACCAACACCATGCTATGTCCTCACAAGAGGGTGTTTCAAACATTTTATTGTGAGAGATCTTAGGGGAGGTTTTAATCCTTTCTGAGCCTGTTTTCCTTGTACATTAGGTGGCGGTGGCATGACTGATCCATGCCAGATTGTAGCAAATGGAAGTGTAGATGGCTTTTTTCCCAGAATAGACTCTCAACATGGCTGCAGTGCTGGCATCTTCTGTCCACAAGCCTGAAGAATGGGTTGTGTGTTCTTACAAAATTTCTGAAAGGGGCTTGATAATCTCTCCCCTTGATTGGATACAGATACTTGATATCTAGGGGTTTGGGGACCCATATTTGGTTGGTTGAGAGGCATAATTCCCAGCTGGAAAGGATACTAGGCTGCACCTGATAAAGGAAACCAGTAATAAGCTGCTCCTCTTGGTTTTAATGATGGCCTGGATGTGAACACTATCCTCTTACCAATGGAGAAGGGTATAAAACCATCACTCTTTTTAAACTGGCCCTTCTCATCCAGAAAGTGCTGAGGGTTGAAGTCTTCTGCATTGGAGAAGAAATTATAATCCATCAGTACAGAACCCAGCAAAGGAAACACTTCGGTGCCCTGTAAGGGAAGAGGAAGAATGTTGATAAGGAGGGTTGAGATATGAGTGTGCAGAAAGCATAAAAGTGTTGGAGGGGGAACTGGAGTGACCTAGGTGAAGTTTTGGGGTAAATGGGGTTGGTGTTTTTTGAGGAAGGAATTTTATGGGTTCCTATTCCTTGAGACAAGATGAATGAAACAGGGTTCTTATTTCTGATGATTTTGGGGGTACACAGACCATGACTTTCAAGGCAGGAGGTTGGGAGCAGTTGGAGGTTCCCATATACTCCTATAGGGACCTTGGGGATGTTAAAGCTAAGCTTCTGAGGCACTAAGACTGGGGGAGACACAGAAATTAGGAAATTACTTGTGGAAGAGCTACAGGGGCATAGTAGTTAAGGAGTTCTTTGATTGAAGAAGTGGGATATGAGCTGGAAATTTTCTAATGGAGATGGGGTATTGAGATTCCTCTAGAGTGGGCAGGACAGCACCTTGGGAAGAAAGAAGCCCCGAAATGTGGTGTTCTTGGTGATCCTGCGAGGTACACCCATGGGGGCAGGGTTTTTAAATCTTAGGATCTCATGTATCACTGCCTCCATGTAGGGCATCTTCATCTGGTCCTTGAACTGGGGTTGTCGGTTCTTTCCAATCACTCGGTCAATCTCCTCATGGACCTTGGCTATGGGACAAGTGGAATATACTTTGGCATCCAGGGGCCTCACATCAGGGACAATAGTCCAAATATATAGAATTATATGCATGACAAATATCTATGTGTGTATGTAGGACTTTCACAACAGATGCCCACCACACTATCTGACCAACTCTTGTTACAGTGTTTGTATAAGAATTGTAGAGGAAACAGAAGAGAAAAACATTCAAGGTAGGCCTTGGGAGACAGGACTTGGCACAAAGTGGTCGCAGCAGAGGAGAGTTTACAAATCATTTCAGACAATCTCAATATTTTAATAATAGCTAGTTATTAATAGCTAGTGAGACTCTTTCTGCCCACCTCTTCACTGCAGGGTGTGTAAGAGGGTCCAGACTCTGGAGAGATGACATAGTTGCTGCAAGCTCAGGTGAGTTTGGAGAATCTGGGTCCCACACCTCCCTGCCTCCTTAGTCTTACCCTCCACTTCTGGGTACTTCATGAATATCAGGAAGCCAAAGAGCAGAGTTGAGCTGACAGCCTCTGTGCCTGCAAAGAATAGGTTCAGTGTGGTCCTCACCAGGTTCTTCATGTGGAATTCTGTATTGGGATTCTTCTTCTCCTGCAGCAAGAGAGATCATCAGTCTGAGACCATTTACTACACCCTTGAGGACCTTCTGCAGTTTTTCCTTGGATGCACCTGTCTAAGGTTGGAAGAAGGACTCTTATCTGCCATGCTTTCCAGAGTTTCCAGGCCTATTTCAGGCTACCTAGTCTGTACAAAATGCTTTTGTCATGTTCTTTTCCTGGACATAGTTTGGGAAAGGAGAAGTCCAGGTCTTGAGGAATTCAGGTGGGGTTGTAATTGTGCATCATCTATGTATCTGTTCTGTAATAATCAGCTTTTTCAATGGTAGGAAAACTTACAGAGAAGAAGGGTAAGAAAAGTCAAGAAAACATGTCTCAAGTGATTGAAGGTCAAATTTTCTGAGAACACAGTGCAAAATTTTGGGTGAGAGTGTCCTATTATTTCCCAAAAAATCTTCGAACTTCATATGGAAGATTTCCCTGCATTGATCCTATAAAGTTCAGATCCTTTGAAAGAAATTTCCCTTTCTTCACAGGTTGAAGATTGATATCCGGATGGCTGTGGTTCCCTTCCAAGATCACATAGCAAAGCCAGGACACCTGTCCACACAGGTTTATCTGATAATCAGAGTAGGAAACTTGAGAGCAGGGTAAATGAAAACATCAGCTTTACAGTCAGAGCTAGAGTCTACCACTTTTGCTGTGGTTTCAGGAAAGCCGCTTGCACTCTTGGTTGCAGTTTACCAATGTGTAAAATGGTGTGATAAAATAGCATTGCTCAAGAACCACTATGGGTCTTAATAGGTAAATATCATGGAACACTTAAAAAGTACCACCTGGCATATGGTACTCTTGTAGACATGGTTGCTATTATGATTTGTTTGCACTTGTTCTGCATTGAATTAGGGCTCAGTAGATGAGACAGCAATATTCGATTATGATTAAGATTAAGAGGATTATTATGATGGGGAACCAATTTGAATGTGGTTCAGTTCTTCCTTCCTCCCTACCTTGATTTACCTCTGCCCAGCTTTGATGCTTTTCACCTGGACTGTTGCATGTACCTCCTGCATGCGAATGAGAAAGGAGTCAATGAAGTCTCGTGGTGCATTGGGATCCATTGAGCACTTGTTCTGCTCCACCTTCTTGATTATAAAGTTCTCCAACCTCTGCATGTTCTTAAAGGCCTCTTGCTGTGGTCCTGGTAAGTGCTTCATCACCCAATAAAACATCTCATAGAGCTGGAGGTGGAAAAAGTGAGTACAACAGAATGACAGCTGTCAGTTGTCAGGAGCTAGTAGGACTGGAAACTGTCTCAGGGCAAAGAAAACTTTGGTGGCAGGAACCTATCCAATATTTACATATTTAGGTTAGGCCCAGTGGGGGAAAATGTGAAATTTTACATGTGGGTTAAGTGTGGGTTCATTGTGAAAAAATTTAAGTGAGATGGTTTGTGACATGCACATTCAGAAATTTCAATAGTTTGGGAAAGGAGAAGTCCAGGTCTTGAGGAATTCAGGAGGGGTTGTAATTGTTAATCACCTATGTAGGTGTTCAGGCATTAAGATTGACTAAGTTGTAGTCAGTTGTCTAGTTGGACTCTTTTATTTAAATTGGGGGCTGATTTTCTAGTATGCAGGCATGAAGTGGGACTGTAATTTAGGTGCTCAAATAGGGGATACCTGTTCTGATGTTTAGATATTCCAGTGGGCTGCATAAGCGCCCCTCATAAAGTGAGTGAGTGAGCTGGGTTGGAGAGCTAATATTAAGTGCTTGGTGGAGTAACAAGCCAAATACTTACATGTTTAGTTATCTTGCCTCTGGTACCTGTGCAGGCCTTGTGTAGTTAGGTGTGATGAGTGTCAGACACTTGCCTAGATATAAGAGTGGGCTGGTTTGTTTTAGGTATATAGAACTCAAATTATTTTGGTAACCTGAATTTGCAGCATCACATTTCAGGTATTCAGAAATAGCTGAAGTGGTCACTTATTTAGATGCTAAAACATTCAGAAAGACTAAATAGGAAATATCTTCTCAAGATAAAGGTAAATTCAGATGGGACCATCTGCTCAGGTGAGAGCTGAGAGGAGGACAAGTATCATTCCTCCAGGTTGTTTGGGGATGATCTATTGAGATAGCCAGGAATCCATAGGGATGGGGTATTGGGCCTCTGTGCAAGGGTGGTACAACTTCTCAGTTGTCCAACAGTGAGGGCTGGCCTGGAGAGGACTTTGTAAGAGGAAGGAAGCTTGTGACATCTGTTGCCCTCTGGGTGTTATTGACAGGTTGATTGTGGGTGGAAGGCAAAGCTGGAATATGTTACCTGTCCTACACGTGAGCCTATAAATCTATTGATTCCCACCATCATTTGTAGCAATGAAAGGAACTCTTTGTCCTCATAGTCAAAGCGGTCTCCAAAGACAACAGAATTCATGACATTGGCGACTGATTTGAACAGGTAGTAGGTGGGATCGATGAAGGCACCTGCAGAATGGCATAGAATCGGGGAGAGTCAGAAATTGGGAGTGAGCCAATTGGATGGAGTCATGCCAGGCTGACAATTTGAAGAGGTGCTGCAGCATTGAGCCAAATACACATAGTTATCCTTGGACTCCAGGTCTGCAAAACAAGGAACCTTTCCCCAAGTGTGAGCACATCCCACTCCACACAGCACAGGTCCTTCTTGTCAGGTGTTTTCCTTTTCCTCTCCAAGCACATTAGGGTCCTTGCTTACCACGTGTGGCCTGAATGGCCTGGATGAGGTATCCTGCTTCTTCCTTGATTCGCTCCTCAATGCCACGTTTGCCCACACCATAGTCCCTCAGTGTAACAATGGAGAAACGCCTAAGTTGCTTGGACCGCTCCCCATTGCTGAATGCCACACCTGGGGAGGGGAGTGGAAAGCTAAGAAGAGGTCAGAGAAAGACTGGGAAGGCCACAAACCATCCACAAAGGAGGCTCCCAATAGGAAAAAACTGGAAGGAGTACAGATCAAGTATGAGAGTATTACAGCTAGAAACTCAGAGCCAGAATCAGACATATATGGAAAGAGAAAGATATTGATTTGGAAGAAGACAACCAGAAGAAAGAAGACATGGAAAGGCAAGGTAGGTGTAGAGAAACAATGATTCAGAGACATTTCAGTGGAAGGAGGAAAATAAAGAGTAAAGGGAGAGAGGGACAGGAGAGGGAGTGAGATTATTTTTGTACCTGTAGGTAGATACAAAATTGTGAAAAATTGTAAACTGAACTGGATAAGAGAGAAAAACAGCAAAAGAGAAACAGAAACCTTCTGAAATGAGAAAGTGTTGCCTTAAAAGCAAAGCAACCTTAAAGCAGACATTGTATAAGATTCTGCCAGAGGAAGAAGTGGGAGGGGAAGGCAGAAATAATCATGGGAAAATACAAAAGCTAAAGATGAGAAAAAAGATGTCAGATATGGTTATAGGGGCAGGATTCCAATACAAGAATCAGAAGAGGTTCTAAGAGATGGATAGATCCAGAGAAAGAGACAACATGTACTGAGAGAGAACAGGGAGACAGAGACAGAGAGACAAGGGGAGAAATTAGGACAGAGAAGCTTAAAACAAGTTGGAGACTGACACAAGGAGAGATAACATGTGGAGAAGGTCAGCAGAAAAATCTCTGCACAACATTGTGTGTGCAGGTGAGTCAGCAGAGAAGGCAGGGAAAACTCAGCCCACCAAATCTACTGGGCCACTTTTTCCCTCTTGATGTCCCCCTCACCATAGCCTTGGAAGAGCCTGTTGAAGGTGACCTGTTCACCTCTCCCACTAAAATCCTCAGCCTGATCTGCCAGAGCCTCCTTTATTACATCATATCCACACAGCACCACCACCCGGCGAAGTCCCAGATAGATGGTGAACACTGGGCCATAGCGCTGGCTCATCTGATGGGGAATGGGTAGGAATGATTAGAAGAGTTATTCCCTGAATAGGACCAATACCCAGAAATCAAATCCTATGATGCATTTCTCCCAGTCTCTGACAGTCAAGGCACTGAACATACTAGTTTTTTCTGACTAGTATTTAGTTGCTTAACCTTGAAAATCTCCCCATCCTAATGCTGGGTTATCCTGATGAGTACCCTTCCTCCAAGTCTCAGCCAAAATACAAAAACTCCAAGGTCCACCACCTTCCATGCATCCCCTTGCCTGAATATACCTTTATGAAGCAGCTGTACATATTCTTTATGTCCAACTGCAGGTAGTTCCCAATGAGGGGCAGTGGGGTGGGTCCAGGAGGCAGCTTCCTCTGGAGCTTTCTCTGTTTCCAGACAGACATCAAGACTATTACACCCAGGCAAGTTAGCAGAGTCACCAGAAGCATCACTGAGGCCAACATATTTGCAGTGAGAGTCACAGTCAGATGGTCATGGCTGAGATTTTTTTTTATTTATACTCCCTGAGATGGAAGTGTGGACTTTGTTCTTGTTTATTTAACTGTTTCATTTCACCTCCCAACCACACCCCTAACATGTACCCAGCCTAGTTTGTGCCACCTGCAGTTAGGTGGGGGTGGGACATTAGAGCAGATTCACAAATAGTGTCTTTACAGTGAAAATTTAGCCCTGAAAGGGGAAGAATTTGAGAACTGAAGATAAATAGGGAAAATAAATTTTCTCCAGGATTGAAAACATTGGAACACTTGCATAATTATGCAGTTGAGCTTTGGAGGTGGAAATCCAGGTTGGGAAGTTCTTTCACAAATGTCAATTTTAATATATATGATAAAGAAAAAGCATTGTATTTCATTGGATGAGACATGAATGTGGCTGTAGATTTGGGATTGTTGATGAAGATGTATATACGTTTTGAGGATTCTAGATGGAGGATTCCAGGTTTAGTTATTTGAGGGTCTTGAATGAGAAGGACCAGAACTGTGGATGTGAATTTCCTAGAAGTATATGAAAATCCCACTCAAATCCTGGAGTCAATATCTGAACCTAGAGGTTGACCTGCTTGAGTCTGGCCCCATACTCTGTTACCACCTAGAATCCTTTACAGAATCTTCATAGTGCATCCTGGATGGACCCCATAAGAGGCTGAATATTCACTGCTCTTATGTGACTATAATCAAGGTAGATGACCAGAGGCACATTTGACTGGAACATTTTGCATAAGATGAGACTATCACTGCAGTCACAGTTTGCAAAGGTACTGACCAGGTCTTATGAAATACTCATAACAATCACACATATTGTGGGAAGTTCCAACTTTCCCAAGGATACTAAGTTACAAAAGGCTCCACTAGACTTTGACCCAGACACTTAGGGACATTCACAAGTTTGTTAGATCATTTATATTGTTGTTGTTATTTTTGTTATTAATGTACTTAGGACACAACACTGAGGCTGGACATGGAGCAAGTACATCAGAAGATTTTAGCCAAAGTGTTTAAGCTCCTGTCTATTCTACTCCGCATTTGCAGTTTCCCCTTTATGGGCTTGTTTCCTTACACGAGGAATGGCAGCATTTGGGAAGGGAATGTCATATTTCAGGGTGTTAAGTCTCCTTTAGGGTGTTTAGGGCTCTTATGAAAAGTCATAGAAAGCCACTCTCACTGGAAAAACATAGGTAAACTCCTGGGTAAGGAACCAAAATTGACCCTGGGATGCTGAGGTTGGGAGGAGAGAAGGAATGAGTGACCCTAACATCTTTCTGTCCTTGAAATTTTCCTTTAATAATAATAACTGTCACCATCCTGTGAGTTTCTTGTGTTCCAGGAAGAGTAAGTGAATGCACACATAATCTTTTGAGTGTTTATCTGAAGGGATTTGTAAATCATTAGTTTACTGTGGTCACTAAGGTAGTAAGTGATGGAGTAGGAATTGCAACTCTTTTCCTTCCTACTTTAATTTCCTGGCCCATCCTACTGTAGTTTACATTGAGACCAACATTAGCTGCTTATGAATGGTGAGACTGACATGAACAGTAGGCACAGAGAATAGCCTGACTCTGCTATCAGTATCTGGTAGACCCTCAGAAGGAGGGCAACAGGATAGCACTAAGATTACCCCAAAGCAGCATTGCAATAGGCAAGCAGTTACTGTGATTTATACCAAAAATATATTATTAGAACCACCTCTGTGCCAAACTCACTCTGAGCATGGAGCAAGCTGATCATTGAGGTTGCCTTCAGGAACGTCCAAATGTGGTTTGATGTAGGCTATGAGGTTCACCACAAATGATTTTGACATGAAAATATGTAGAATGTGGACATGAAACTTTGGGCCTTGAAATTGCCCTCAGGTAGACCTTGACAAGGGCACCAGGTAGAGCTTGGGTGGGCTTAGCTCCCTTTCAACACACTTATCTCCTGTTATAATCAGTTTTTCTCCCCTGTATGATAATGCTGTGCTTGCATGGGATCATAATCATCACCACAATCCAGTAGAAAAGCATTGAATGCTTGGGTGGGCTTGGGTAGGTCAGCCCTCCCACAGCTGCTACCTCCCTCAGGTATCTAAAATTTGGACGAGTGAATGTAGGCTACTTTAGCACTTCCTGGTCTGGCATTTTTGATGAAAGTAATCTAGGCTGTTGGATTCGGAAATCTCAGGGTAGGAACAAAAATCAGAGCACAAAGCTGAGAAATGAGTTATTTATGTTGATTTGGAACACAGAAGAAGTGGACAGGAGGAGTAGCACAAAATCACCAAATATAAAATCACCTGATGCTAATTACCAACTTGCATCAGGGCTGACCCCAGGTAAATGTTTTCCCTCCTCCCTCTTTATGATTGAAAGAGAAAGAGATGGCAATGCAGACAGTTTATTTCTCAATGAAGGAAGAGCCACAAAATGCAGTGAATAGTCAGACAGGCTCCTTGAGTCATCCAGGGTAGGACTGAGGAAGTTAGCATGGATTTGTACTACAGATGCAGAAGGTGTGTATGTTTGGCCTTGCTTATTCTCTGGAACATGGAATGAGCGATCTGTGTCTCTAGTTATATAGTGGGACATGTGCAAAAGGCAGTAGCTAGAGCCCAGCTTCTAAACTGATCTAGTGTAGAATCCAAGAATACAAAGGGTGCTCAAATAAGCAATGACTTCAAATTTGTAAAATAACTGAAGTAAAATGTATTTTGTAATTACTTCCCTTCAACATGCTCTGCCTCCCTTTGAACACACTTGTCTCCTGTTATAATCAGTTTTTCTCCCCTGTATGATAACACTGTGCTTGCATGGGACCATAATCATCACCACAATCCAGTAGTAAAGCACTGAATGCTGAGCCAAATAGCAACTCTGCATCCTTTAAATTGGGAAGGAGGTTCTTGAGATAGCTATAAAGAACTATCTACATCTAGAGGGTGTCCCTGAAGACTAGATGTCTCCTAGAGAAGCCTCAATACTAATGATAAAACTATCTATGTTAAGAAATTGAGAAGCACCAACATAGAAAATAAAATTAAATTAAAAAGAGAAAACAAAAATGACACAATGAAGAAGCAAAATGCAACCCCAGACTCCCAGCTCACCCAGGACAAAACCAGAATTTCATGAGATAGATGAAATTGGAAGTCAGACACTGGAATGATAACAGCAGAAGTGAAAAAATAAGTTGAAAAAGCTATACAGAAAATAATATCTCAAGTACAAAATAAATAATGCTTAAACTCAAAGATAGATAAAACACAGAAAAAAGAATAAATGGGCTTAGAGGAATAATGGAAACAAAACATGACTAATGGAATCCATGAAGGAGATCCAAGTGAAACTCTAAGAGATTAAAACTGCCACTGAAAACACATGCAACAGATTCAATGGAGAGATTAGAATTTCAGATATTGAAGACAGAACGATAGTTAGTGATCTTGAAAAGAATGACATCTTAAAAATAGCAAGAGATCATGAGAAATCAAACACAAATAAGATGAAGCAAAAAAGAATAACATAACATTTATTGAGGTCAATAAGATAGCTGGAGACAGTGCAAATGCAAAAACCCACAGACCTAATGGCAGAAAACTTCCCAATCACAGAAAAAGAATTTAACATGCAAAGAACTCCAAATAGCTGTAACTAAAATAAAATTATACAAGGACATATAATAATCAAAATTCCAGAAATTCAGCACAAGAACAGAATGCTAAAAGCTGTTAGAGAAGAGAAACAGATCATCCTTAAAGGAAAGCCCATCAGAATCATGGCAGACTTCTCAACACAAATCTTCATGTCAAGAAAACTTTGGAGTGAAGTGTTTGAAGTCCTAAAAGAAAACAACTTCTAAGCCAGATTTATGTACCCTGAAAAAAATCTTTCAAAATTAATGGAGAAATAAGATATTTGCATGACAAAAAACAAACTGAAGATGTTCATGACCACCAAACCAACCCTGCAAAGAGTACTAAATTATTCTAGACAGAGACAAAAATGACCACAGTTCCAAGAACAATAACAAAAAGGAACCAGTAGTCAGGGCAAGCAAGTAAACAGGAAGAAAAAATGGAACTAACAGCAGGAAAATATTATTGCAAAGAAATACATATCATCCAATACATATCAGCTATACTCATCAATATAAATACTTCCATAATATAGCAAATATTATACATAGTATAAAAGAAATCAGCAAGAGAAAAATGGAAGTGGGGGAGGAGACTAATACTAAAAATGTGTATTGCATTAAAAAAAAGTATCATGCCAGATGTAAGTCCAGTTCTATCAGTAATAACATTTACACTCATTTACACTCACTGTAAATGAATTTAGATGTACAGGTGAAATGCAGCCATTTCAGAATGGATTTTAAAAATGACCCAATGTTTGATATTTGCTAGATGCATGTTAGATTCAAAAGTAAAAATAGCTTGGAAGTAAAAGACAAGAAAAAGATATGTCTTGTCAAAAATAGGTGGAGTAGCTAATACCAAAACAGACATTAAAACAAACAAACCTATTACTATAAACAGATGCCAGCCCTCTCTTGTGAGTTGGCACCATTCACAGACTGTGAGAGAGGAGAACAAAAAGTCAATGAGAGCTAAGACCTCCTGTAAGTCGGTGCCAGGCATGGGCTGACAAGGGAGAGCCAGATGCTAGCCTGTCCTGGCACACAGGAATGGTGACAAGAAGAGCCAACATCACCCCCAGCCCTGTAAGGGACCTGCTGATCTGGAGAAACAGGCTGCAATGTCAGCTATTGAGGTAAAATACAACTTAATGCTTGTAATGTTTAGTGTTTCACTGACTCTGCAGGCTTAAAGCCAGTAGTCTGATCATCTATTCAGAGGATAAAAATATGCAGTGTAGCACCTGTGGGGGATCTCCTTCTGAAGGTAGTAGCCATTGTTAATTCACTATTATTTTGTTTTGAAGTCCTATACCATTTTCATTGTTTTGTTTGGCTGGGTTTTATTCTGCTCTATCTTGTTTGGTTTTATTATATCTGATATCAAAAGGAGCTATTTCAAAGATGATAAAATATATTATGGTAGTCATTTGGATTTACTATTTGCCTGTATTGCATTCATTGTTTTGTTTTTATTGATTCTATTCTGTTTTGTTTGATTTTACTACATCTGAAGGTATGAGCAGCTATTTTGAAGACAAGAGGCATTATGGTAACTATTGTTGATTTTCTATTATCTTGTTTTGAAATCCTGAGTCATTTACACTGTGTTGTTTTAATGGGCTTCATTCTGCTTTGTTTGGATGATTTTCTTTAAAATAAAATTTAAAAAATACTAGAGAACCAGGCAGGGGTATAGCTCAGTGGCACAAGCACCTGCCTGACAAGCATGAAGTCGTGAATTTGATCCCTGGTACCAAAAAAAAAAAATTCCTAAAGGAAAATGAGTCCAGCAGAGGTAAATGCAGAACAGGTTGAGAGCAGCAAAACTGTAATGTCAGAAATAAAGAAATACTTCCATGACCTCATCAATGAATTTAAATCTGAAATTCTAACTCAGGTGAAGCAAGATATAAGAAGATTAATAAAAGAAGTCCTGGGTAATCCTCAAGTAGACACAAATGAAAGAATAGAGGAACCCAGAGAAAGGAGAGAAGCCTTTGATGAAGAATATAAACAAAATCTAAATACATGAAACAGATCCAAAGAGAATGTCAGGAAATTAAAAACTCCATTGAAAGCTGGCAAAACCTTTTAACAGAAACTAAAGACAAACTTTCAAAACTTGAAGATAGATTTGCAATGTATGATTGCAAAAGGAAGGATCTCTTAAAAATAACAAGGAATGAGGAAGCATCGATACAAAGGCTAGAAGATAACAAGAGGATTTATAATTTAGGAATAAAAAATGTGAATGAAGATGCAGTAACAAATACAAATGAAATAAAAAAGTCTATTCACAGAAATAATTAAGGAAATCTTCCCAAACATAGGTAATGGAAGTGAAGTTCAGATAAATGATACATACAGAACTCCAGCCAGCTATAACCGAAACAGATCTACACCCAGACATATAATAATCAGGATTCCAGAAATCCATCACAAGAACAGAATATTAAAAATGGTCAGAAAAAGAAGCAGATTACCTATAAAGGAAAACTCATCAAAATCACAGCAGACTTCTCAATGCAAACCATCAAAATCAAGAAGAGCTTGGAGCGAAATATTCCAATCCCTGAAAGAAAATAACCTCCAACCCAGATTGATGTACTCTGAAAAACTGTCTCTCAAAATTAATGGAGAGACAAGATATTTCCATGACAAAGAGGAACTGGGGGAGTTTGTGACCACCAATCCAACACTGCAAAGAATATTGAAGGACATTCTAGAGAGAGACAAGAAAATCACCAGGGTTCTAGGAACAATGGCAGAAAGACCTCAAAGAAAGGGGGCAGACAGTGGAATGAAGGAGAAAAGTAAACAAACAGCAATGACAGAATAGCATAGCAGAGATAAGACAGAGAAGATTGGTTATATTGCTGTTTTCTCTTGACTGATTTTATTTGAATCTGGTATTCTTGAGAGTATCAAGTCTGAGAGTAGAGGCAACTACTCTGAAGATGACAAGATTCAATAGGATACCCATTCTGGTTTGATTATTAACTGCCTTTGAAGTCCTATAATATCTCCAATGTTTAGATCTTATTAATAATGTAATTCAATGCTAAGTTTAATTATACTATGCTTGACAATATAGACAATTTTATTGAAAACAACAAGAGACATCATAGTAACTACCATAGGTCACCTAGTATTGTGATTTTATGTGTCCTTTTCATTTCGCATTTCTCTAGGAATTTATATTGTTGACTTGTTTTGATTTGTTTCTCCTTCTAATACAGAAAGGCTAGGTATATGTGTAGAGACCTATACATGTGTAGAACTTCTAAGTAGTTTATGAGAATGGATTATAGTTATTGTAAAGAAAGAAAAGAGAGGAAAACAAAGTATTCTAGATATTACTACATGTATGTTTGAGTGTGTGGGATTGATAACCATGTTGCTAAAGTTTTTGTTGGATGGATGAACAAAACTAACTGAAGTCTGACTGTTTGGATGTCCACTTTGTAGGCTTTACTTTTGTAACTTGAACAACTACTTCTAAGAGGAAAATATGTAATTATCAGCTAGTGATTTCTTACTGGTTACTATTTCTGTTTTCTTGTTTTGTTTTGTTTTTGAGATTTTGTATTATTTCTACCCTCTTTCTATTTCAAATTTTTGTCCACAAATAAATAAATAAAAACCAAAATAGGTGTTGATGATCTTCTGTATTTCCAGAGTCGGTAGTGATTTCACCTTTTTCATTCCATTTTGCATAAATTTGAGTCTTTCCTTTCCTTTCTTTTAATTAGGTTGGCTAAGGGCTTATCAATTTTATTTATTCTTTCAAAGAACCAACTCTTTGTTTCATTGATTCTTTGTATTGTTTTCTTAGTCTCTAGTGCATTAATTTCTGCTCTGATCCTTATAATTTCCTTCCTTCTTTTGGCTTTGGGCATGGCTTGCTCTTGTTTTTCTAGCTGTTTGAGGTGTAATATCAGGTATTTATTTGTGTTCATTCTGTTTTCCTAATGTGTGAACTCAGTGCAATAAATTTTCCTCTAAGTACTGCTTTCATTGCATCACATAGATTAGAGTAAGCTGTATTTGTATTTTTGTTTGCTTGTAGATATTGTTTAATTTCTTGCTTAATTTTTTTATGACTCACCAATTGCTCAAGAGTGTATTATTCAATTTCCATGTGTTTGTGGGGGTTTTGCAGTTTTTTATCATTAATTTATAGTTTCATGGTGCTACAATCTGATAACATGCATGGGATAATTTCAATTCTTTTGCATTTACTTAAATATGTTATGTGGGATAGTATAAGGTCTATTTTAGAGAATGTCCCATGTACTGCTGAGAAGAATGTATATTCTGATGTTGTTGGATGGAACACTTTGTAAACATCTATGAAGTCCATTTGTTCACAGGTGTGATTCAGTTCTGTTGTTTCTTTGCTGATTTTCTGTCTAGTTGATCTGTCCCTTTGTGTCAATGGTGTGTTAAGTTCTCCTGTTATAATTGTGTTATTGCTTATTTGATTTTTCATTTCTGTTAACACTTGCTTTGGATAGCTGGGTACTCTGGAATTTGGTGCATATATATTTAAGATTGTTATCTCTTCCTCTTGAAATTTTCCCCTAACTAGTATGCATGGACCTTCTTTATATCTTTGGGCCTTTCTTGGTTTGAAGTTCACATTGTCTTAAAACATAATAGCATAATAGCTACCCCTGCTTTTTTTTTTTTTTTGAGTTCCTGTTGCATGAAGTATTGTTTTCCATCCTTGGACTTTCAGTCTATGAATTTCCTTTTGGGTTAGATTTCTTTCTTGTAGACAGCATATGGTTGGACATTGTTTCTGATCCATTCTGCCAGTCTGTTGCTTTTAATTGATGAATTGAAGCCATTTACATTAATGGTTATAACTTATATATTGGTTTATTGTTGACATGTTATCTTTCTGCTGTTGTATCCTTATGTTTCTGTTCTGTTTGTCTGTCTTGCTTAGTGCTTTTTTCCTATGTGTATCTAGAATGTCTTGAGTATTCTTTGCAGGGTTGGTTTGGTGATCATGAAGTTCTTCAGCTGTTCTTTATCATGAAAGTATCTTATTTCTCCATCCATTTCAAAGGACAGTTTTGCAGGGTACATCAGTCTGGGTTGGGAGTCATTTTCTTTTAGGATATGAAATACTTTACTCCATGCTCTTCTTGACTTCATTGTTTGTGTTGAGAAGCCTGCTGTGATTCTGATAGGTTTTCCTTTATAGGTGATATATCTTTTTTCTCTAACAGCTTTTAATATTCTGTTCTTATGTAGGATTTCTGGAATGTTGATTATTATATGTCTGGGTGTAGTTTTCTTTTGGTTATGGCTGTTTGGAGTTCTATATGCTTCACTAATTCGAATTTCAGTTTCCATTCTCATGTTTGGGAAATTTTTAGCTATTACTTCTGTAAATAGTCTCTTGATACCTTTTGTGTTGTCCCCTTCTTTTTCATTTATCCCTATTAATCTTATATTTTTCCTTGCATCATCTTGCAACTGTTGAATTGTTATTTTTAAAAGATCTTTCCTTTTCTATTCACTAGCTGCAATCTTATCCTTGAGTTTGAAATTCTATCTTCACTTTTGTTGTGCTGGTTTTGGCTACTTACAATATAATTTTTGATTTCCTGTATATCTCTTTGGATCTGCTTCATGTATTCTGTTTGTTTCTTATATTGTTCATTCAGGGATTCTATCTGTTTGCTTTGTTCCTCTAATATTTTAGCTATCTCTTCTTTAGATGCATTCACTATTTTTTTTCACTACTTTTATCATTTCTTCTTTTACCTGGAGGTTATTTCTAATTTGAGTTCCTTTATAACTTCCCGTACTTGCTTCTTTATTTCAGTTGATATCATTTCAGGTACTTCAGGTGTATGACTAGTATTTTCTTCTATATATGTGGCTCCCAGGCATTCTTGGGATGGGCTGGAGGTTTGAGATTTCATTTTGGTCTTTTGTTTTGTAATGTTCTTATATTTCTGTGTTTCAAGCAATGTTTCAAAACTTTCCCTGAGTGTGTTGGGAATCACCTCCTGAGACCTGAGCTACTGGAACTCACAGGTCTTGGCTCCCTTGGTTGAATGAAGGTCACTGGGTGTGGTCCCCCCAAGCCCGTGAAGACTTTCAATGCTAGTCCAGTGTCCTAGAGGGCTGGGTGGGCACCCAAGCACTGGGACCAATGTCCCAAACTCTCAGAGGCCAGAGCCAGGGAGTTGGAACTCCGCTCATCCCCCCTTGGGCCTACCTCCCCTCTCAGAGCCAGCTTGTTCCCCTGATTGAATAAAGGTCAGTGGACATGGTCCACTCAAGCCTGTGAAACCTCTCCATGCTAGTCCAGTGTCCTAGGGGGCTGTGCAGGCACCCCAGCACCAGGAGTGATGTCCCAAACTCCCCCAAGCTAATGCCAGTGAGCTGGAACTTCCCTTGTCCTTACCGCCACACAAGCTGGAACTCTGCTCACAGCCAAGCAGGGCTACCTCCCCTCAGAGCCAGCTTGCTCCCCTGGTTGAATAAAGGTCACTGGGCATGGTCCACTCAAGCCTGCAAAACCTCTCCAGGATAGTTTAGTGTCCTAGGGGGCTGGGCAGTCACCCCAGCACCGGGAGTGATGTCCCAAACTCCCCTGAGCTAATGCCAGTGAGCTGGAACTTCCCTTGCCCTTACAGACATGCAAGCTGGAACTCTGCTCACAGCTGAGTGGGCCTACCTCCCCTCAGAGCTGGCTTGTTCCCCTGGTTGAATAAAAGTCTCTGGGTGTGGTCCACTCAAGCCTGTGAAACCTCTTTAGGCTAGTCCAATGACCTAGGGGGCTGGACTGGCACCCAAGCACTGAGAGTAATGTCCCAAACTCCCCAGAGCCAAGGCCAGTGAGCTGGAACTTCCCTTGCCCTTGCTGCCACATGCCCTATGTCCCCTCTTGGAGCCAGCTTGTTCCTAGCCTCCCAATCTTAAGTTGAAACTTTCAGTCTTTTGTCACTTAAAGGTGTGTGTAATGTGGATATGCTGTAATAAACATTTTTTTTTCCAGTTTGAGGAAGCTCCTGTCTATGACTAGTTTTCTGACTGTTTTGATCATAAAAAAGTGATGAATTTTGTAAGATGCTTTGGCTGAATCAATTGAGATACTGTGTTTTTTTCTTCTTTTTATTTTTTTGTATCATACTGAGGATTGTTTGGTTTTGTTTCAGTACTGGGGATCAAGTCCAGGACCTTAACCACTGAGCTACATTCCAAACTTTGTTTTTGTTTGAAATAACATCTGCTAAATTGCCTTGACAGAACTCAGAATTGTAATCCTACAACTTCTGTCTATCAAAGTGCTGGGACTATGGGCATGCACCCATCATGTCCCACACTGATGTTGAATCACTTTGCATTATACAGTTGAATCACTTTGTTAAATCACTTTGAATTATAGGGGTATTTCATATGGTCATGGTGTTTACTTTTTCAATATGCTATTGAATTCGAAAAATTAGGATTGTGATAAGGTTTTTGTTTGTATGTTTTTCAAGAATATGGGTCCCCAACTTTAGTTTGCTTATAAAGTCTGCACCTGGTGCAACTTTTGATTTCAATAATTTTCAGTGTAGGTTTTCTGTGATCTATAATATCAACCCTTGCTATTTATGATTCCCTTCTTCTTGTTTAAGTTTAATTTCTTCTTGTTGTTCATGTTCCTTGTAACATGTGGTGGATTAACTAATGGGTCAACTTATAACAGCAGGCTGAACTGAATCAGCATGCTGCTGGTTATGGATAGTCTATTTGAGAATTGTTGCCAACAGTATAAAAAAAAGAACTGGAGGGGAAGATAGTGTGCTGTTTATTCTCTTGGAGAAGAGAAATCATGCTGTCAATGCTGACTTTCTTAATATGAACTCAGCTGTTCTCATCATTGGAGGAGCTCGGATCCACATTGTCACTGAGGATGGCTGCAGTTCCCTTTAAGAAATCTCTGAACCTCACCTTGAGCATCGTTTCTTGGCTCCAGGGCAGATCCCTTAGCCTGCTGGCACAAATCCTTCATCTCGTGGTACAGACATTCTATCTTCCATTCCTGACCTTTTGCCCTTCCCAGTGCAGATCTTCAGGTCATAGATTAACTTAAGCTGAGGTTACCCAAGGGACTTTGTGCTCTATTGGGCCATTTGATTGTTCTAGAGGAAATCTTACAAATGCATTGTGTATGAGTAATAAAAACCAAAATATATAATTGCTATTGTAAAAAAGAGAGGAAAAGAAGGTGCTCTAAAGGATATAACTATATGTATGTTTAAGTGTGTATATTTAAGTAATAATAACCATATTATTAAGTTTTTGTTGGATTGTTGAACAGAACTGTTTGCAGTCTCACTGTTTGGATGTCCACTTTGTATGCTTTAATTTTGTAACTTGAACAACTATTTCTAAAAGAACAATATGTAATTTATTCACTAGTGATTTACTACTGTTTTTTGAAATTATGTATTATTTCAACCCTTTTTCTGTTTTGCCTTTTTTTCTCTTTAAATAAAATTTTTAAAACAAATGCATTGTGTTAAAGGAAATTAATGCAGGACATTAAGACTCAGTGAAATGCTGCTAGGACAACACAAGACGCTTTGCTAAGAAGTATCCAAATGAATGGTAAACATGAAGGCCAGGCATAGCCAAATATGTCACTGGGATAGTTAAACAATTAAGTTTTCACTACTCTGTACTTTGCCCTTCTGACATCCTGATTCTGCTTTGTAAATAAATAGTACTGTAATAAAAACCCAGAGAAAACTGCAATGGGGCTTTAGTCCAAGAGACTGTAGCCCCCTTGATCCCATAACTTTTGTCTCTCTCTTATTTTTTTTTTCATTCACCACATCTCATTTTTGGGACCAATACAAACTTGCATTAGACATTGTCATGAACTCTAGACTTCCATCTGGATTGGTGGAGGACATTGCCATGGGATCTAGATCTTCAACTAAACTCATGCAGGACATTGATGTGGGATCCAGACCCTCAGCTTCATTCTTTGGGTCTCTAGTGTATGGACAGATCTCTTGCACTCTTTTGCACTTGACTTTTTGGGTGAATATTATAAAATAATTCCATAGCTATGTGTCCTGTATTAAGTATGCAAAATTTGATTACTATCTACTATAGAGTTATATCACTGACTTGATGGATATCAAAACATTATATTATGTCATATAAATATATATAATAATTTACCACTTAAAAATAAATTAATTTGGTTTTTAAAGTTATTGTGCCTTTCATCATTTTTAATATGTCTTTTTGCTTTTAATTTCCTGCTGTCTACTCAGATGCATTTGCTGGATTCCATATGTTCTACATATTATGTTTTTGTTTTCATCTTTTATTATATAGTTTATATATATTCTTCCATCCACTGTTTATAAATAAATGTTTAATTGTCATTGTTTAGCCATTTCACAATATATACATATATCTAAACATGCTAAAGTGCTCCATAAATATGCAATTTGATTGCTATTGTAGAAAAAGAGGAAATAGGAAGCCCCAATAAAAGATATAGCTGCATGTATGTTTAGGTGTGTGGGATTGATGACCATATTTCTAGGTTCTTGTTGGATTGTTGAACAGATCTGTTTACACTCTCACTGCTTTAGTGGCCACTTTGTGTGCTTTAATTCTGTAACTTGAATAACTACTTCTAAAAGAACAATATATAATTTATCAACTAGTGATTTCTTACTGTTTATCTTCTTTTCTTAAAATTCTGTAATATTTCTACCTTTTTCCTGTTTTTTTTCTCTTTAAATAAAAAAATGCAATTTTATTTGCCCATTAGAAGACATTTTAAGTGTGAGTTTTAAAATTCCCACGTATTTGTGAGTTTTGCAATTTCTCCCTGTGGCAAATTTACTTTAGCAGTGTTTTTTTGACTACATGTTTGGTTATTCACGGAATGAAGAATCATTTACTAAATGCCGATCAAACACTTGTAGTTGAAACTTCACAAACCCAAATGTCAATAAAAATCTCAGCCTTTGGGAGGAGCTAAAGATGACTGATTAGTAAGCAGCAAAATACAGAGCCTCCCTGAGAGAAACAACTCATATGCTGGAATAAAACATCCTGGAGAGATCCAGACAGAGGGAGATGGATCTTCTTGACCCAAGAGGAAACTAAAAGGAAAAAGGCTGGTCAAACATGCAATCTTGGGACTACCACTGTAGCAGTTAAGATTAGCAACAATGATGCTTTCGCTAGAGCCCTCCAAACTCTCACATGCTGTGACCCACCAAGCCACCTGAACTCGTGCCTGCCATGACCTGCTGAGCCTCCCAAACTCACTCCTGCTGTGACTCACAGGAGCCACAGTTGTGCTGAAGTCAGGGGTTGGTAAGCCCAACTGAGAACGAAGCTAGTGAGGGACCTGCACTATCCCACAGTGAGTGCTCAGAATAAGTCCCATGAGAAAGAGACAACCAACTGGATGACATGTTGGAATCGGACAGGATGGGCATGAACAAAGAATGGTAGTGACTTCAATTGGTTGCTCCCTACCCAAAGCAGATTGGTGGGATCTACTTGGCCGGGGTCATGCCCCTGGCTGGGACCCAATAAACTGCCCAAAACTGAATCCATACCCATGGCACACACTAACATGGTGAAGACCCCTGCAGGTTGACTGTCTCAGAGGGGAGAGGCCAGCAAACATCAACCCTGCTTAAACCTCAATGACCAATAGCAAACTGGTGAGGGCAGAAATCCCTAGCCATCACACTTCAGAAGAACCACAACCAACAAGGAAATGGGATGGGACTTCTACTATACACCTGTATGGAAGAAACCAAAAACATAACAAGAGAAAGAAATAAGAAAAAGCCCCTAGCTCCCAATCCTGCAAATATTTTTCTAGGGGAGGTAAATACAAAAGAGACTGAGGGCAACAAACATGGAATATCAGGCATGGCATCAGCTGGCATAAAGAGATATCTTCATGACATCATTGACAAGCTCAAAACTGAAATATAAATAAGGTAAGCAAGATATAAGAACATTAATAAAAGAAATGCTAAGCACCCCTCAAGAAGACACAGACTGAAGAATGGAGGAACATAAAAAAAGAAGAGAAATAGTTGATGAAGAATTTGAAGAAAACCTAGAATACATGAAGCAGATTCAAAGAGATTACTAGGAAATAAACCCCACTGAAAGCTAGAAAGACTGCTTGAAAGAAAGTAAGAAAAGACTATCAAAGCTTGAAGACAGGTTTGAAATGTATGATCATGAGAGGAAAGATCTCTTTAAAATAACAAGGAAACAGGCAGAAACAATACAAAGGCTAAAAGACAACAAGAGGATCTGTAACATAAGAATAAAAAATGTGAATGAAGAATCAGGTGTAAAAACAAAGGAAATACAAAGGCTATTCACAGAAATAATTAAGGAAAACTTCCCAAGCATAGGAAAAGAAAATGATATTCAGATGTGTGAGGCATACAGAACTCCAGCCAGCTATAACCAAAATAGAGCTACACCAGACATATAATAATCAATATCCCAGATATTCAATACAAGAACATAATATTAAAAGCCATCAGAGAAAAGAAACAGATCACCTATAAAGGAAAACCCATCAAAACCATGGCAGACTTCTCAACACAGACCATCAAATCAAAAAGTGTGAAGCAAAGTATTACAAGCCCTGGACGAAACTCATCTCTAACCCAGACTGATGTACCCTGCAAAACTGTCTCTAAAAATTAATGGAGAAACAAGATGCTTCCATGACAAAGAGGAACTGGGGGAATTCGTGACCACCAATCCAACCCTACAGAGAATACTGAAGGACATTCTAGAGAGAGAGAAAAAAAACCAGGATTTAAGGAACAGTGGCAGAAAGGCCTCAATGAACAGGGCAGGCAGTAGAATGAAGGAGAAAAGTAGACAACCAGTGGCAGAAAAATAGCATAGCAGAAATGAGGCAGAGAAGGTTGGCTATAATCTCTAACATAGATGGCCTTGATACACTAACAAAAAGAAACACAGGCAGAGTAGATCAGGAGGTAGGGCCTATCGAGATGCTCCATATAGGAAATATAATTAACCTGAAAAAGGGTTGATGGACCAAAAATCAAATATAAGAAAATAATGCTCTATGTTACAGGGAACCAGAGAGAAATAGGGGCAACTCGACCACCACCTGCAGATAGGTTGGAAAGACAGGATAGTGCAGTAGAGAACTACTCAGCAAAAATGAAGGAAATCCTTGAGGTAAAGGAATACAACTTGAGATCAAGTCCAGGAGTGAGAAGGTTCAGAACCACTTAGGTAAAAGGAAGGCAGATACTGTTAATAGTGTATCAGGATTTAAAACCCACATTACTCGCACCACTCTGTTTAGATGAATTACATTCTGTTTCAGTTTATCTACTTGTACTAGACTTGAGGGTACAGACAGCTATCCTGAAAATAGCAGGATATAGTGTGGTAATCATCCTTAATTTCCTATTAACTTAATCTGAAGCCCTGTATAACTTTTTTTTATTTTATTTAAAGAGAAAAAAAACAGGACAAGGGTAGGAATAACACAGAATTTTTAAAAAAGATAAACAGTGAGAAATCACTAGTTGATAAATTACATATTGTCCTCTTAGAAACTGTTGTTCAAGCTACAAAATTAAAGCATACAAAGTAGACATTCAAACAGTGAGACTGTAAACAGCTACACATACATGAGTCTCTACATGTATTTCTATCCTTTCTGTATTGGAGGGGGAAAAAATAGACAAAACAAAACAAATTCCTATAAAAACGTGAAACCAAAAAGTCATATAAAACCACAGTACAAAGTGATCTTACAATGGTTACTTTGTTGTCTATTGTTATCTTCAATGGAATTGTTGATACCATCAGGCATAATTGAATATAGCAGTATAATTGAAAATAGCAGTACATAACAATGTTAGTAAAAATAAAACATTGTAGACCTTGTAAAAACTTCAAAGGCAAGTAATAATCAAACCAGATTGGGTATGCTAGTGAATCTTGTCATCTTCAGTGTAGTTGCCTATACTCTCGGACTTGATACTATCAATCATAACAGCTTTGAATAAAATCTGTCAATACAAAACAGCAATCTAACAAACCAGATTCAATTAAGATTAGTCATGGTAAAACAGTGTAAATTATACAGAGCTTCAGATTAAGTTAATAGGAAATTAAGGATGACTACCATACTCTATCCTGCTATTTTCAGGATAGCTATCTGTGCTCTCAAATCTAGTACAAGTAGACAAACTGGAACAGAATATAATCCATCTAAACAGAGTGGTTGTGACAGGTCGTGGCAGGTCATGGTGTGTCACAGCAGGCGTGAGTTTGGGCAGTTCTGTAGGGTTGCATCAGGTTGTGGTGGATCACAGCAGGTGTGAGTTCGGGCAGCTCAGCAGCATAAGCACCATGGCTGGTAATTTTAGCTGTTCCAATTGTAGCCCCAAGACTGCGTGTTTGACAAGTTTTTTTTTCTTTTAATTCTTCCTGTGTCGAGAAGACCAATCTCCCTCTGTCTGGATCTCTCCAGGATGTTTTATTCTGGCTTATCAGTTTTTTCTCCCCAGAAGACTCTGTATTTTGTTGCTCACTGATCAACCATCTTAGCTCCTCCCTAGCCCTGTATAACTTATACTGTCCTATCATGACTGATTTTATTTGAATCTGGTTTGTTAAAGTACTGTTTTGTATTGACAGATTTTATTTGGATCTATTATTATTGATAGTATCAAGTCTGAGAGTATAGGCAACTACACTGAAGATGACAAGATTCACTAGGATACCCACTCTGGTTTGATTATTACCTGCTTTTGAAGTCTTACACTGTCTACAATGTTTTGTTTTTATTACTATTGTTATGAACTGTTTTACTCAATTATACTAGGCTTGGTGATATAGACAATTCTATTGAACATAAGAGATATCACAGTAACCATTGTAGATCACATTGTACTGTGTTTTTATATGACTTTTTCATTTCATATTTTTCTAGGAATTTGTTTTATTTTGTCTTGCTTTTTTTCTTTCTCTCTAGTACAGAAAGGATAGAAATACATGTAGAGACTAGTGCATGCATAGAACTTATAAACAGTTTATGAGAACTGATTATATAACACTTGATGAAATGAACAACTGCTTTGAAGAAAAAAAGACACCAAGTTACCTAGTGCTGATTCTGTAGTGTCATGATGTGAAATCCAGCAATACTATTATTCTTTGTTCAGAGTGATTTTAGCTTGTTTTGTTTTGGTTAATTTCAACATACATGAAGGTATGGACAACTATTTTGAAGACAATGAGAGACACTATGACAGCCATTGTTGACTTCCCTATTGTCTGGTCTTAAAGACCTAAAATGCCTTTTCCTCATCCTGTTCGGATCAGTTTTATACTATGTTGTTTTGTATGAATTCTCTGTATGCGAAGATATGGACAACTATTTGGAAGAAAACAAGAGACAATATGATAGATAGTGAAGATCTCTGGTTGTCTTGCTTTGAAATGTATGTCTCTTACATTGTTTTTTATGTTCTGTTTTGTTGTATTTAATTTTACCCTCTTTTAAAAATATCTCAATCTTCATGAAACAGTACATTATAGTGCTTTGAAAAATGTAGTTTCATGATTTTAAAATAGATTGCATCTAAGAATAATATATTGTGACTCTCAGTCTATTACAGAAATAGTAGTTCTGCTGGTCTACAATTCAGAGAATACCCAACAGTCATTTACATTGTCTACAACTCAGGAGTTCAAGGACCATGAAGAAAGAGAGACAACCCATACTCCAAAGCTATCCTCACCTAAATGCCTAGTCCTTGGTTCTCCTCATTCCATACCTCTGATATCAGCCTTTGGGGATCATAAGGAATTCTTTGCTGTAGAGACTGTGAACCATGAGGACACTGAGAACAGCTATGGGACCCTCCTCCCCAAGCTCTACCATGTTCAGCGCAGCACTGAGGCACATGATAAAAGCCCATACAGACACCAGCCATGATCAGATGCAAAGAGTATAATATACACAGAAATGCATAAAGATGAAATCAGAAGGAAAAAACAAATAAGGAAAGAGATGCAGAGATAGAGAAGAGTCAGAGGGAAATAAGGAAGGGGAAAAAGAGAGAAAAAGATGAAGAGTCAAGAGAGAAGAAAAAGAGACCTCTTATTACACTCTCTCCAATGTCTCTCAGTATCTGTAGTCTGATACTTAGTCTCTCTCTGCTCTTCTGTCCTTGTGTAAGTCATTTGCTAAGTGGTAGAAGTTTTAATCTCTAGGCTCAATTTCTCTGGGCCTCCCTTTAGGGTTTTCTGACAGCCTCTAGTCTCTGTTACTCTGTACTATTTTTTTCTCTTTCTCTTTCACCTCATCTCTCTGGCTGACTGTAAAAGCATTTTCCTTTTAAAACTCTATAAGAGTAAGGCCTGACTTTGCTGAGGCAGGGAGAAGAAGGGAAGTTCCTAAATATTCTTATTCCCTTCCCCTTTATAGATGTAAATCATGGCAAGTTTATACCAGAGACTGTAAAAGCAAAAGGGAGAGATTAATACTATCACATCCACTAACATCACAAACTCATCACTACAGCATACTCATCACTATATCAAACTCATCACTACATCATAATAGTTATTAGTGAGAAATTCATCATGGTAGATTAGAGTTAGGGCACTCCAGTCGCTTAGAGGACACTTGCCGGGATCTGAAATTACTCAGGAATAAGCAATCACAGGGAAGGTATAATATCTATATACAATGGAATACTACTCAGTCATTTAGAAAATGACAAATTTGAGACATTTGTTGGAAAATGGATGCACACAGAAAATATAATGTTGAGTAAAATAAAGCAGACATACAAGCTTAGTAATTTTTCTTTCCTTGCTGAGACAAAATGCCAAGGTTGAAGGAGGAGAGGTTTATTTAACCCACAGTTTTTAGAGATTTCAATCCATAATGGGATGGCTCTAAGGCAGAGTGGCCTGGCAGAGACATAATTGTTCATGTCAGCAGAAGATACCCAAACCAGCAAGAGAAGAGAAGAGAGCAAGCCTCTTTCTGCCCCTTCTATTGTATATAAACTACCCACCTTAGGCTGGGTGTAGCACTCACACCCTTAATTCCAGTATGAGACCATAATCAGTCACAAACTCTGGATTCAGCCACCTCTGAAAAGCCCACCTACCATGACCACATGAGACTCTGAGGAGGACATCCAGACACAAACCATAACAAATACTATATGATATCTTTCATTTGAGTAAGGCAAGATACAAAGAGCAAATGAAAGACAAATGGAAGCAAGCAGATAGTTTTCTTGCAAATGGGAAGCGGTCCAGGAAACTATGGGAAAGAGGAAAAGGGGAAGGCAAGAGGAAGTAAGAAAAATTAAGATATGCCATGTACAGGAACCAAATAACCACAGTAATTGCAAATGTTACACATCATGAACATGAGCTGAAAAGACTAATGGCAAGGCTCCTCTTTTCATCTTACTCCTAGAAGAGTTGGAGTTGGTCTGGAAAAGCATGAACTGGGTGTGGGTGACTAGACTGTGGCTTCTCTCAGCACCCCAGAACACCTTAATGATACACTTTTTTTTGCCACATTTAAGTTTTAGGATTATGTGAATTTATGAGGCCTACTAGCAACTGCACCTTACCTAAGAGGCACGTCTCACTGGTAACACCCACTAGCTCCAGTCCCTCCTTCTGCTCATGACTCTTTCTGAGAAGGAACACTGGGTTTGAAGGATTTAAGTTCCCCACTGCCAAAAGGGTTTGAATTTGATTCCTGAGGATATGTGCAGAGAAACCTCTGATAAAAATTCTAAGCGCCAAGAATTCCAGGCATGAATGATCCTGGATCACTCAAAGTCTAAGGTTTAGATATCTGAGATTCCAAGATTTTTATTTTTAGACTCATTAGTTATAGGATCTGATAGTTTGGTTACTCCACAATTCTTCATATTTCTTGAGTAGAGGTTGCTGAAGCCTCTTAAGGAGACATGCACATGCATGAATGTAGTTTGACTCTGGTGCTGGGTTGTTAACCAACACTTTGGTAATGATGTTTTTCAATAGGTTTATCCTTATCCTTGTTTTAGTGAGCACAAGTAAGCCCATTCATAGATTCTATGTTGTAAGATACAGATAAAATAAATTGAGAAACGTAACAATCACAGCTAATTACGAATCCTGTAGGGCTCGGAGAACAGGAGTCTCCTTCCCTTTCTTTGATCATATTCCCTACAATGGGGAGAATTCTTCGTATGTATCTGTATGGGAAATCTTGTTGTGTAGCATTTAGTTGTAGAAACACAGAGATCCTAAACTGATGGATACATCTGTTTAGACTGTGCCTTGCTGAAGCACACCGATATAAAGGACGTACTATCTCACTCGAGACTATGCAAAAGATTTTGAGGCTGTCATTTGGGTTTTATAGGTGGTGTGAGATCCATCAAGATCTCTATCTTTAGAACTGCATGCCAGGATCTGTGTTCACACATAACCTGAAATGAACATGCAGTCATACACCTGTATGCAGATCTGCCCCAAAATACACATAGCACATTGGGGCTATGTGCTGATCCAGTGTTTTCCTGGCCTTCTCTGGAACTATTTTTCTTCTTCAAACACATCATTGAGAGGTCTGGTTCTAGTTCCCCAGACCAACTCTAAAATGCACAAGTACATGACAGTGGTAGTAAGTATGTGGTAAAGCCAAATCACCTGGCTCCCAGGGATCTGGAAAGAAAGAAAAAGCTTTGACCAGGCTTCCTCAGGTTGTGTGGTCATATATTGAGCTCTTCTTTTATTTGTTGAAGGGATGACTTTTTTCTTGCAGTACTGGCTCTTGAATCATGACCTTTCTACCAAGCTACATCCTCAGCCCCCTTCCCTTTTCTAAAATACAAGGTCTTGCTAAGTGGCTAAGTTGCCCAGGTTGGGTTCAAACTTGCTCTTGCCTAAGCCTCCCAGAGCTCTGGGATTACACATGTGTACCACCATGCTGGGTTAAAGAGTAAATTTTAAAAGCTGTCCCAAGTACAGTGAGAACAGACCTTTGTCTAAGCATTTGCTGGGCAGTTATGTTGTGTCAGACCACAGTATCTTAAACCTTCTAAAACTCAATTTGTCATCTGTAAAACAGACATGAAAGCTTTTACCCTTTGCATGGGTTTGTGAGCATTGAGATTGTGTTACGTTTTAGCACAGAGCTCACAGACAATACTTGCTCAATAAATAATAGTTGTTCTTGTTGTTATTATTAAAGCCCAGGGTAATATTTTCCTTGGCTCATCTTAGCTTTAAAGGATCTATCTTTAGCAAGGTGAACCTCTGTTGTTTCTTTGTTCTTGCCTGTCCATTATGCCCCTTCATTTCTCTCAGCCATATTCTACCCACCAGCCATTCCCACTAGCCCTGCCCCCATCTCCTCCCCCCCACCCCCCACCCCTCGCTGTCTCCGCCTTGGCACAGCCCTGACTTAGCGGAGCAGGAAACTCATGGTGTAGTTGGGTGGGATGGTGGCAAAGCCCACGTGTTTTGGGGACACATCAATTTCCTTGGGCACCTGTGGGGATTTGAAGCGGAAATTCTGCATGATGGTGGTGAGAAAAAGGAAGAGCTCCATTCTAGCCAGGCCTTCTCCAAAACAGTACCGCTTTCCTGAGGAGGAGAGAAAAGAAGGGCGCTGCTGAAACCAGGACTCGCTGAAGCCTCCCTCCATACTGAGGCCCAGTCACATTGTCCTGGGAAGTAAAGGCTGCAGTACTGGGGCCTGAGCAGCCTTCCCAGAAGCCTTGAAATCTCTCAGAGCCTCAGTTTCCTTGTACGTGAGGTAGAGTGATTGATGTCAGGCTCTAGCAACAGGAAGTTTAGATGCCCCTTGCCTTCAAATATACACTTAAGCATGACTGCTGTGCTACAATCTCTTTTCTAAGAATCTGAAAATTGATTGTGCATCCTTGGAAAAATCTAACTCACTCTGCCCCTTCATTTTCTGTCTCTAAATGATGTTTAATTGTCCCTTTCCTTTTTCCTAGGTGCAGATACATGGTACATGTTAGAAACTTGGTTTTACGTAGTTTCCCAGACAGTAGAATCCAAGAGAAATTTCCCAGCCAGAGTAGGACACAGGCTGCACCTTACACAGGGAACCTGAAGAAGCTGTCCCCAATGGTCTGGGCAGTATTTAAGCAGCAAGCACTGGACTCTTACCAATGGAAAAGGGCACAAAAGCATCACTCTTCTTAAACTGCCCGTTCTCATCCAGGAAGTGCTGGGGGTGAAAATCTCGGGGGTTGGAGAAGAACTTAGGGTCTCTCAGCACAGAGCCCAGCATAGGGAACACTTCAGTGCCCTGTCAGGGAAGAGGGCATTGATAAGGTTTGAGAGACAAATGTGTTGAAAGGTGTTAGAGGGCTCCCTTGTGAAGGAAATTGGGAAGTACAGAGTTGGCACCTGAAAGGAGCTCTGAGGAATGTCTGAGTCCCTGAGACAGGAGTTGAATCCTCTGGCATCAGATGTCAGGGAGACAAGGGAGACCATGATCTCCGAATGCCAAGGATAAGGGTATACAATGGTTGGGGAAATCCTTGGTTGAGGGAGTAGGACATGAGCAGGGAAGCTGCTAATGAGGATAGGGTGTTAGAGCCTCAGGGAATGGATCACTGATCCTGTATACTGGTACCTTTGGTAGGATGAAGTCTCGAAACTTGGTATCCTTGGTGACCCTGCGAGCCAAGCCCATGGGGATCATGTCTCCAAATCTTTGGATCTCATGGATCACTGCCTCTGTGTAGGGCATCTTGGCCCGGTCTTCAAACTTGGGCTGACGGTTCTTGCCAATCACTCGGTCGATCTCCTCATGGATCTTGGCTAGAGGAAAAGAGTGAATGTAATTAGGTAACCAGAGCATCTGGATATAGATGATATATAAAACTGGATGCATTACAAGCATCTATATACACAAGGTTGTAGACACTCAAAACAGATGTGGCCATACACATTGCTGGAGCAGGATTCTGTTCATCTAATCATGCCAACATCAGAGGTGAGGCAAAAATAAGGGGATGACCAGGGATGTGAGAGGAAGCTAGCACTGGGCTTAGCACAGAAGAAATTTCCTGATCAGTTCACACACTTCCATGATTTTATCAACTAGTGAAATTCAGCTTCTTCCTATCTGCTCAATAATGCCTTGTCTCTGCACAGGAAGGTGTGTCTGAGTGTCCAGGGACCTGGAGGAAGTGGGGTCCTTGCAGAGCAGGTTCATAGGAGTTTGGAGGATCTGTAGTCTCCACTTCCCTGTTCCCTCTGCCTTACCCTCCACATCTGGGTGTTTCATGAGCAGAAGGAAACCATAGCGCAGGGTCGTGCTGACAGTCTCTGTGCCCGCAAAGAAGAGGTTTAGTGTAGTCAGTACCAAGTTCTTCATGTAGAACTCTGTGTTGGGGTTCTGGTTCTCCTGCAGGGAAAGAAGGTTTTCGGTGAGGCCTAGTCCCACACCCTTGGGGTTCTACTTTGACCCACTTCTCTTAGATACAGACCTAAAGAGGGAACAGGGGACCTTAGATCTGCCAGGCTCTCTCCAGTTTCCAGGCATTTGTCTAGGCTGCTGCCTCTGCCTGAAATGTCCTTCCACACTCTTCACATGGGTGACTGGCTGTTATTTAATGATCAGCTCGGTCATCATTTTTAAATGGTAGGAATATTTAGAAAATTAGGGTTAGGAAACTGCTATGAGAAAGACGGGCAGAAATGTCAAGGTGCAGTGAGTCAGTGAGAGTAAGGAAGTTTTTCTGAGACAGATACGGGACTTTGAGTGACAGCATCCTTCCCTATCCTAAACATCTTGAAGCTTCTTGTGGAAGAATCCTTTCCTTTGATCCTCTTAATTTCACACTGCATAAAACTTCATCTCCAATCTGCACAGCTGGGAGGCTAAGGGGATATGAGGGTGGGGACCTTCCATTTGTACACCTGTGAAGCCAGGCCACCTGCCCAAACAGGTGTATCTGATGATGAGGGCACAAAAGGATACAGAACATAGTGGCCAAGGGCATCAGTCTTAGAGTCAGAAAGAACAGGTCTGAGCTAGATTTCACTGCCTCCTTGCTTCCTTGTGACCTCAGGGAAGCCATATATGCTCTCTGGTCTACAGTTTCCTTGTTTGTAAAATTGGAGTCATAATAATAGAACCCTGTTAAAGATCTGTCGTGATTGAAAAATACCATCAAGCACTTCTAATAATTCCTGCTTGCAGCAGTGTTGTACAGGCGGTTACTCTTATAATTTTCACACACAAGTTTTGCCTGTTCATGAGGACCCAGAAAATGGAAAAATAATATTTAATCATGACTGGGATGGTGAAGATCATTCTAGTGAGGGCTCCTGTGCATGGTTTCCTACTCCCCTCCTCCCTACCTGGCTTTGGCCCTCCCCACCCTGGCTGTTGGGTGCACCTCCTGCATGCGGATAAGAAAGGAGTCGATGAAGTCCCTTGGGGAATTGGGGTCCAGTGTGCGTTGGTTCTGCTCCACCTTCTTGGTTATGAAGTCCTCAAGACCCTGAAGCTCTTTAAAGGCCTGCTGCTGTGGTCCTGGCAGGTGCTTCATTACAGAAGAGAACATCTCATAGAGCTGGGGGGTGTAAAGAGAGGAAGCAAAGAAAAGCAACCTGTCAGCACCAGTACCCGGTGGGAGTGAAAACTGTCTCAGGGCAAGGAAAGCATGGGAATCAAGGCACTTTTTTAGGTGCTTAGGATCCAGGTGGGATTGGATGGCACCATATATGTAAATTTTCATAAGGGTTAAGTATGAAGGCTATTTATATTTCCAAGAGTTTAGGTGCCATAGACTGGAGCACACATACTGGTTTCAGATATTCAGGTAAGGGAAGCTATCTGGTTGTTGAGATTTCCCAGTGGGATTCTCATGAGAGATCATCTATTTATGTGTTTAAGCATTCAGGAAAGATCAACTGGAGACAGTTGTTCATATGTTTATAGGATTTGGATTGGAGATTTCTCAAATGTGTTCAGGAATAAAAGAAGTGCTGGTGCGCATGTGTAAAAGTGAGGGGAATAACTGTTCACTTGTCTAATATTCAAATGGGCTGCACAGAGGAATATTTTTGTATATGAGTGAGTTGTGTTAAATGACACTTCTTTGAGTGTTTGTGGGGACATTCTGCCCTGGCTATCCATACGTGGAATCTTAGTTTCAGCACCTGTCCATGTGTTCAGGCATTTAAGCATCTATCTTGCCCACAGGTTCTCTTTTGGGGCACCTTGAGATATCCAGGTGTCCTTGGAGACTGGCTATTGGACACCTGTGCTGGGTTCTGGTGGAACTGCTGTTGTGTCCCTCGGTGACAGACCTTTTCAGGGGACCTTGTCTGGAGGGGGTGGGCGGTTGGGATACCTGCCACTTTGTGGGGATGCGGCTGGCAGGTTGTGGCAGGGAGTGCTAGAGCCAGCAGCTTACTTGTCCGGTGGAGGTAGCTGTGAACTGGAAGCTCCCCAGCATCATGCGCAACAGCGACAGGAACTCTTTGTCCTCGTACTCAAACCGGTCCCCGAAGACAATAGAGCTGATGACATTGGAGACTGTTCGGCTCAGGTAGAAGGTGGGATCAATGAACGCGCCTGCCGGGATTGGGAGGGGGGAAGCGGCGGGAGATGGGGCTTCAGTAAGAGGCGAGAACAGGGGCTGGGGATTTAGCTCAGCGGCATAAGCGCCTGCCTTGTAAGCATGCGGTCTTGAGTTCAATCCCCGGTACCGATTTAAAAAAAAAAAAAAAAAAAAGAAGAAGCGCGTACAGAACTACAGGGATCAGCGGAACTCCTGGCGCCAGACCCCCGAGCAGGAAGCCTGACATTCTTCCCCCATCTAGTCTCCAGCCTCCCAGAAGGCGCAGGTCCCGCACTTCTTTCCCTCTCCTTCCCGAGCCCTCCGGCTGCCACGGCTCACCACGCGTGTCCCGGAAAGCCTGGATGAGGAAGCCCGCCTCCTCCTGGATTCGCTCCTCGATGCCGCGCTTACCCACGCCGAAGTCCCGCAGCGTGGTGATGGAAAAGCGCCGGAGTTGCTTGGCGCGCTCTCCGTTGCTGAACGCAACACCTGCGGAGGTGAGCGCAGAGAAAGGGGGTTGTCAGAAAGGAGGGTGGGTGGGAGGAAGGCATGGACCACCCCGAAGGGGCTCCTGGAAAGGTGTGGGGTTGCGCAGCGATAAAGGAAAAGAAGAGTGAAACAGAGAAGGCACGGAAGGAAGAGAGCTAGTTGCCAGGAGATGCAGGAAAGGAGATTTAGAAGTGGACCTTTTGCGAGATTCTGACACAGAGAACAAGAAAGGGAGGGAAAGAGAAAGACAATAGGGAAGCACAGAAGCCAAGGATGACAAAAAAATCAAATAGAGTTAGAGGAAAAGGATACCAACAAGATCTTCAAGCGATTCCAAAAGATGGAAGGCAGAGACCTCAGAGCTGGAAGCTCTGATATTACTGTTACTGAATAACAGTAAAGGGGGAGGTGGATGAGGCAAGAAAAAACTAGGCACAGAAACTCTAGGGCCAGAAACAGACATATTAGAGGCAACAATAAACAGGAATGTAGAGAAAAGACAAGACCCTCCACAGCCTTGATTGGACAAATGAGTCAGTGGGAAAGACTGGGGAAACTGAGACCACCAAGTCTTCCTGGACACACTCACCCATGTGGTGGTCCCCTTACCATAGCCTTTGAAGAGCCAGTCAAAGGTGGCCTGCTCGCCTCGCCCACTGAATTCCTCAGCCTGGTCCACCAAAGCCTCCTTTACTGCATCCTGTCCACACAGCACCACGATCTGGCGAGGCCCCAGGTGTATGGTGAACACAGGGCCATAGCGCTCGCTGATCTGGTGGGAGTGGGTGGAAGTGGTTACAGGGGCCACTGTCTGTACTGATCAATTACCCAGAAGTCAAGTACTAGGATGTAGGTCTTCCAGTCAAGGGGCTGAACATCCTTTCCTAAAACCTGTTTGGCAAACCTTCAAAACAAAATCTTATTCTAAGATTCTGGTTTCCCCTTTACCAATCTCCTGACACAAATCCTTAGCTAAAAGGGTAGACCCCAACACCCAGGCCATTTCACCCATCCGCCTGCCTGGTGACACCTTCATGAGGGAATTGTACATCTGCTCCGTGTTCAGCTGCAGGTAGTTCCCAATGAAAGGCAGTGGAGTGGGTCCAGGAGGCAGCTTCCCTAAGAGCTTTCTCCGTTGCCAGATGGACATCAAAACCATTACACTCAGGCAGGTTAGCAAAGCTACCACAAGCAACCCTGAGGCCAACATGGTGGCAGTGAGGGTAATAGACAAATGGTGATGGGTACGATGGTTTGCCTTTATATTCCCTGGAAGAGACCGCCTTTGGTCCTGATTATATAATTGTCACATTTCACCTCCTAACTATGCCTCCTGCCATGCACCCCACCTAATTTGGCTCACATCCAGGGAATGAGGAGGTGGATGTCTGAGCAGATTAATAGGGAGTAGCCTCTTTACCACAGAGGAAATATCACAAGGCTGTGGATTACAAAGAGGTGGGGGCAGTAGATAAATTCCATAACTAAAAACTTTGGAATATTTACATGGAACTTCTGAGCTTTGGATGTAGGATCTCAGAGAGAAAAAGTCCCCAAAGCATGAGTCTTAGAGTCCAAGAGAGATTAATTCTAAGGTCTTAGTTTCATTGACATAAGACATGATGTGTGACTATGGCTTTGGGAGTCTTCTAAGAGGAGTGACATGGGTTTTATAGGCAGGAGAGGAAATTCCAAGGGTATGGCTTTGAGAGTCCTCTAAGAAGGAAACAAAATTGTGGGTGTGATGAAGTTCCCAGGAGAAAAAGTATATGGAAGATCAAGTCCATCAGGTTCCTGGAGTGGGCACCTAAATCCAGGTATATTAACCTGCTTGACTTTGGCCCTGTGCTGTCTCTTGTACCTAGAGTCCTCATGGAAGCATCAAATTGAGGCCAGGATGGACACCACAGAACTTAATGCCTCCATTGCTTATGTGTGTCTGGGAAGGGAGTGGGAGGTCAGAGTCACATTTCAGTGAAGCTTTGTGCAGAATTAGAGAAAAACAACTGGTCATCATGGGCACAGGGACTGACCAGCATTGGCAAAGAATAACAACCACAAAAGTGATGGAAAATCCTAATTTCCCTAATTTTAAAAAGAGCTCCACTGGACCTCCCAGATCCTTAGGGAAGCTCACTGGGTTCATTGCACCAATTTATTGTTGTTATTGTTATCATGAATGTTTCCTATTCATAGATGTGTGCACCGAGGACATTACAGAGAAAGAGCATAAGAAACGTATGTGAGAGGCAGACCCTTTAGGCAAGAAGCTTAACCTCCTGTCTCTCCTACTTTCAGTCTCCCCTTTCTGGATTTTGGTTTTCCCACACATAGAAAGGGAATATTTCAGGAACTGAAGGTCATATTTAAAAGTGTGCTTAATCTTTATGGGTGATTCTTGGTTTTTCCAAGGCCTGTTGTTAACAGGCAGAAGAAACTCTAGCAGAAGAGATTTAAGTAAACACTGCTGTGGAGAATTAAAGTGGACCCTGTGAAGGTCAGGGTTGAGAAGGATGAATGGCCCTATTGTCTTTTTTTCTCCCGCAAGCTTTTGGTGAGCTCGTTGAATTCTAGGAGGATTATTAAATCTAGTGGGCATGATCTTTTGAATTTTGTAATCTTAGTACTGGTTTATAATCTACCTCACTGAGGCCACCAAAGTAGTAAGTGAGGAAATTCTCCCCTTTTCCTTTCTTTTTTTTTATTTGTTTATATATTTGCTTTATTTGTTTTATTTAAAGAAAAAAATTGAAACAGAAAGAGGGTAGAGGGTCATCCTGCTTTGGAGAATCCAGTTCCCATCACTCACCAAAGTTCCTGCAGCTCAATTTGCCGCTTCCACTCCCTGCCGTAGTACCTCCTCTAGCCAAGGGTCTCAAGCTCACCAACCCCCACTCTCAGTGGGGCTGCAACCTCAGCTCGATCATGAGTCACCTGACACTAAGACATGCCTGGTATAGCAATCTGAGCTTGCCCAGCTCCAGCCCTCCATCTACGCTTCTTCTTCTTTCTTTTTTTTTTCTTTTTCTTTTTCCTCAGTTTCTTCCTGGGTTGTAAGAATTCCTCTCCTTTTGTCTGGCTTTCTCCATGTTGTTAGATTCTAGTATCTGAGTTGTTTTGTTTTGTTTTTTTCAGGGAGGTTCTCTATCGTGTTACCACTCATTCAGCCATCTTGGATCTTATATCCCCTTTTCCTTTCTATTCCGGTCCTAGGCCACCCCAGGGAGCTAAATGAAAACCAGACTTAACAGGAGGTTGTTATGAAATTGGCGTCAGCAGTGGGTTACACTGGCCATTGCAGATATCGATGTCAAGTAAACCCTGGGAAGGAGGAGCATTAGCCTAGCACTGAGATTGCCTCCAAGTATATACCCTCCTGGAGTAGGGAAGAACTTGACCCTGAATTTGACACCAAGAGAATATTAGTAGAACCAAATATGGTGCCAAAAAGATTCTGAGAGTGGTCCTGGGTGGCCTTTAAAGTTGCCTTCAAAAAAGTCTAAGGCTGTCACTTTTCTGGCTCTGAGGTTGGTCCCAGGAGATTCTGAGGTGAACATTAGGGAGGTACTGAGATTAGTCTTATGTGGGCTTGAGATAGACCTCAGGTAGACCCTGGAAAGAACCCCATGTGGGCACTGAGCACCAGGTGGGCTTTGATGGTTACACCTCCAGCACCCTGTCTCAGTAACTCTAATTTTGGACAAGTGGAAGTAGAAGATATTGGCACTCCCAGGACTTATCTTGCTCCACCTGTTCTATGCTGCTGGATTTTGATACTTCTGGGGAAAGAACAAAGCAAAGATGCAAGTTGTTGTTATTGGAGGACAAAGAAGTAGAGAGGAGGATTAGCACAGGCTTGGCCGTTACTAATTGCATAATCTTGATTACCAGCCTGCACCTGGGTTGGCTTTGGGCCTGGCTTTCTCTTCCCTTTATTTGCTTGGGTAGGAGAGAGGGAGAAATTCAGAGAACTTGTTTCTCAGTGAAGTTGGCACCAAAAGGGCCCTGAGTGTTTAGACAGGTTCCTATGGGCTTTTCGGTTAGATGTAGAATTGGAAAAGTACTTGGGGCCATAAAGTTCAAGTTTGTTTGTCTTTGGTGGTTTTATTAACATGGAGTGAGGGATAAATTCCAAAATCACAACGGAAGGACACATGCTAGTGGCTGTGTCTTGTGACATGCTTGAAGACTGATCTAGTGGTGAACCCAAGAAATTTCCTCCCCTTCATTGAATCTCTGTTTCCTTTTCTGGATGAATGGGCTCCTATTTGGATTAGTGGTTAAGAGCAAGGTTAAGGCATGAATTATCCCTTTTTTGTGTGATCTTGAACAGGTGACTACTTTGACTACCTATGAGGATGACCTTTGGGCCCTATAAAGGAAAACATCTATCTCTTAGGTTATTTTGGTGAGGGGTATATAAATTAATTCATGCTTAGTTCAAAGAAGAAAATGCACAGTAAATGTTAGCTACTTTATTAGAACTTACTAATTTGTAAGACAAAAGAAACAGATGAGAATTTCTCTACGTCTGTGATGGTGAATCTTTTAGAGACAAGTGCCCAAACTGTAACCAAAATCCACTTATTTTCACTAAGTGCCAGCACTGCAACTAAACCTAAATATTTTAGTTTAGGAAAAAAAAAACTCATACATTAGCATCTTTTGTTATAAAAGAAAAACAAACAAATAGGTTTTCCACCACCGCTTAAGGCCCTATCTTGGCTTTTACATTTTCTGGCTTCCCAAAGCTTCTTTTTGGGGAAAAGGATAAGGGAGAGAGTTTTTTGGGGAGACTCCTTCTCCAGCCCTTCTTTAACTCACTCAAGAATTAACACTCCCTGAAAAGCTGTGAATAGGAAGCAGACCTCTGAGGTACTTTGGAAGTCTGGTGCCTTAAGAACATCTAAAGATGAGTAAACTAGGGGCCAGCGATTTAGCTCAGTGACATAAATGCCTACCTGGCAACTGCAAGGCTGTGAGATCAATCCCTGTTATTAAAAAAAAAAAACACAATGAATAAAGTAGCATCAGACACTCAAATAGTTTTGCATGGGCCTGGAGCCTACACAGGACTTGGACCATGTCTATCTTGCCTTATCTGTGACTCTACTCATTTCTTTCTTTATCCTCCCGTGAAAGTCAGCCTTCCTCATAAGTTTCTTGTGCACTTCTAGATGCCTGTGTGCCAGTACCATTTTGTTCAGTGCTTTTTCACAGATGTCTCTGATGTGTTTATCTTTATTTGTCTTTCTGTATGTGCATGCTTGGGCTTTAAGTCTATATATATGTTTCATTGTTTCCATGTTTATAGAGTAATTCATGTATGCACCGTAATTGTGAGGTGTATGTTCGTGCATAAGTGCATATTCACTTTATGTTTATACATGTACATCTACATGTCTAAAGGGGCATATATGTGTCCATGTCAATATGCCTAAATGCCTGGCAGTCTTTGCATCTGTTTATATTTATAATCCATGCACATTGCTTTGGAACAGGCTATTTGGAGGAGGTCTACAGTGTATACTTATTTCCAATCTGCTGCATGACTGTGTAGCTACACTTGTGTGTATGCCTGAGTGGCTAGTTATAAGTATATGGATTTTTTGTGTATATTTTGGAGTTAATATACATGGGAATCATGTTGTGTACAGCTGGCCATCTGATATTTGGCTATAGTTGTGTTTGGATTGAAACATAACCCTGGCCCAACTCCATTTCTTTTCTTAAAAAAAAAACTATTATTTTTCAAAGTATTCACATTCCTCGGTTTTTAAGAGTCTTAGCAGGTGAAAAGATTTCATGCAACAGGTGTGTCCTTGAGGGTTCCCAAGGTTGATAACTTTCCACTGGATAAATTTAAATATCCCCTCAGAAAATTCTTTTTCTCACGGTATCACCTCCAACCTCCTAAGCCATTCAATGAGTTTAACAGTCATTCAACTAATGTTCACTGAACAATGTTAACCCAGAGGATGCTGGGCCTTACCTTAATGGGGACTCATTTGTAAGAGGAGACAAACTCATCATCGAACAGTGACAGCTCAGAATGAACAGTGCTGTGGAGGAAAGGAATGGACAGAGGGGCAGGGATCAGAGAGGTAAGAGAAGAAGTCTGTAAGAAACCAGAAATGGCATTGCCAAATGTACCTGAATATGTACACATATATCTCATCTTAAATGAGTCTTTTCAGGCTGGGGATTTAGTTCAATGACATAAGTACCTGCCTTGCAAGCAGGCAGTCATGAGTTCAATCACTGGTACTGATAAAAAAAAAAAAAAAAGAAAGAAAGAAAGAAAGAAAGAAAGAAAGAAAGAAAGAAAGAAAGAAAAGAAAGAAAAAAATAAGCATTTTCTCTTTCTTTTTAAAATTGAGGTGAAATAACATAAAACAGTCATTTCACAATGAATAACCCGGTAGCAAAATCTTAAGAGAGGCTTCCTATTTTAAATTAAGTATCAGTGTGGATAATAAAGATATTGTTTGTTAAACTTATCTTTTTGTGTGAAGAATTGATGGGCATTATTTTAATGAAGGTCACTACAGCATGCCCACAAGGTTGGTTTTATGATTACTCATCTGTGAATGAGTTAAGTAAAGCTCCCACAATTGGAAGTTATTTGCTTTGGCTTTCACAGCTAATAAAGTTAGCAACTGAACACAACTTTCTATACTGCTTTGAACCGCTCAGACCCACTTTTTTGACTTTATGAACCATCAGAAAACTGCTAAACTGAAAGGGGAGCAAAGCCCGTGCCACCACTGTGAGGTGAGTTGTAGCTTGCCAGGCCAGGCCCGGAAAAGTTTGGGACCATTGATCCCTGTGGCTGGGTGCCTGACAGCCCGCTTGGGACACTGGACAGACAGAGCTCCAGAGGTTTCGCGGATTTGAGTGGACTAAGCACCTCTGGATCACTGAGAATCTCACTGAGTCCAGGCATTCCTGGCATTCCTGCTCCCATTCCAGGTATCCCTCCTGGGAAATTGCCAGGCATTTCCCCAGAAAAGCCACCTGGAAAAGAGCCATTGTAAGCTCCTGATTGTCATCCAGCTTCTTCCTCCCTCTGGGCCTACTTATGCTCTTCTCATGCCTTCTTAGCCCTTTCTATTCTTTCTTTGACTTCTCATTCTTCACATTTTCGCTCATATCTACTCCAATATTCAGCAATTTTCTGGGCCCTTGGAGGAAATTCTTTCAGCACTACATTTGCATCCTCATATAATCCAGTTGACAAGCAAGAGCAAGATCATGGGCTGCTTCTTCCCAGTGGCCCAGAAGTCTGTGTAATTTCCCTCACCACCTGTGCAGTTGGGCTGAATCAGGTTTTATTTGTGTCACCATCTCGCATGGCAGCATTTGGCTTCTGCAGTTTTAAGAGGACACTGGCTCTTTTGGCACACAGAATAGCCAAGCGAGGATTCAGCTTGATGGCATCTATGAACAAGTCATTGGCTTTCTGTAGTTCACCATTGTTGAAAGCATCAATGGCTACCCGTTTCTTTTCATTGATAGATCCGTCTTGTCGGTTGTCTCTACATTTTCATCTTCCATTTTTTGAGAGATATCAGTGTCTGGTTCAATTACACCTTCCCTCATTGTCAATCTCTAGATCACTTTCCTCACTTGATGGCTCATCTGTCTTTATGTTTCCCTCCATCTTCTTACTGTTTCAGTTTGTTGATATTTTCTTCTGATTTAGCTTTATGAGTAGCAGGTGTCACTTTACCCCAAGCTCTTGCCCCACTCCCACAGGCAGCTTGTCTCCCTGGGGTACAGGACGCACTGATCTTACACATTTTCATCAAGTCACAAAACTCATTTACTTTGTGGAGATAAGTGTTCTGCAGGCCACAATGGGCAGCTAAGGAGGCTGGGACCCAATCACTGACTGGGACCCTGGCTCAGTGAGATGGTGCAGAAGGGGGCAATTACTGTGAGACAGAACTGACTAGAACTTCCAGTAGCATAACTAACTTATATATATATAAATTTCTATGTATAAATTTTTTTTCCTTTCCCCTTCCTTCTTTAGTCCTTTCCCCCATCCCAGTTTCTCTTTCCTTTTGAGCAGTTTCTTCTCATTTCAGAATACCTAT
>PVLA01012825.1:15195-41426 GCA_004027455.1 Hydrochoerus hydrochaeris | reverse complement strand
GGAAGGGGGCTGGGACCTGCACTGTAACCTGTGTGGAGGAAGCCAGGGCCATGACAGGAGAGAGAGGCAGGAGGCGGTCCCCAGCCCGGAACCCTGAGAGCCCTGATCCAGGGGAGGGAAAAACAAAGGAGACTGAGGGCAGAGGGCACACAACAGCAGACATGGCTTCAATGGATATTAAGAAATACCTTCAGGACCTTGTAGATGAGCTCAAAACTGAAATATTAAATCAGGTAAAGCAAGATATGAGTAGAGTAATAAAAGAAATGCTCTCAGGAAGCATCTCTCAGGAAGACATAGACAGAAGAAGGGAGAAACACAAAAAAAGGAGAGAAACATTTGATAAAGAATATAAAGAAAATATAGAATACATGAAGCAGATTCAGAGAGATTACCAGGAAATTAAAAACTCCATTGAAAGCTGGCAAAACTCCTTAAAAGAAACTAAGGATAGACTATCAAAACTTGAAGACAAGTTGGCAGTGTGTGATCATGAAAGGAAAGATTTCTTAAAAATAACAAGGAAACAGGCAGTAACCATACAAAGGCTAGAAGATGACATGAGAATCTACAATTTAAGAATAAGAAACATGAACGAAGAAGCAAGAATACATACAGGCGAATTACAAAGGCTATTCACGGAAATAATTAAGGAAAACTTCCCAAGCATGGGAAAAGAAAATGACATTCAGTTATGTGAGGCATACAGAACTCTAGCCACCTACAACCAAAACAGAGCTACACCCAGACATATAATAATCAAGATACCAGAAATTCAATATAAACACAGAATATTAAAAGCCATCAGAGAAAAAAAACAGATTACCTATAAAGGTAAGCACATCAGGATCATGGCTGACTTCTTGACACAGACCATCAGATCAAGAAGAGCTTGGAGCGAAATATTCCAAGCCCTGAAAGAAAATAACCTCCAGCCCAGATTGATGTATCCTGCAAAGCTGTCACTAGAAATTAATGGAGAAACAAGATGCTTCCATGACAAAGAGGAACTGGAGGAGTTTGTGACCACCAATCCAACCCTACAGAGAATACTGAGGGACATTCTAGAGAGAGAGAAAAAAAATACCAGGATTTTAGGAACAGTGGCAGAAAGGCCTCTATTAGCAGGGCAGGCAGTAGAATGAAGGAGAAAAGTAGACAAAGGCAGGAAAATAGCTTAGCAGAAATGAGGCAGAGAAGGATAACTAGAATGTCTAACATAGATGGCCTTGATACACTATATTGTAAATAGTGCACCAGGATTTAAAACCCACATTACTCACACTACTCTGCCTAGATGTATTATATTCTGTTCCAGTCATTCTACCTGTACTAGATTTGAGTGTACAAACAGTAATCCTGAAAATAACAGGATATAGTACGGTAATCATCCGTAATTTCCTATTAAGTCAATCTAAAGCTCTGTAAAACCTACACTGTTTTACCATGACTGATTATAATTGAATCTGGTTTGTTGGATTGCTGTTTTGTATTGATAGATTTTATTCAAAGCTGTTATGATTGATAGTATCAAGTTTGAGAGTATAGGCAACTGCACTTAAGATGACAAGATTCACTAGAATATCCACTCTGGTTTGATTATTACCTGCCTTTGAAGTTTTATACTGTCTACAATGTTTTATTTTTACTAATATTGTTATGTACTGCTATATTCAATTATACTGCTATATTCATTTATGCCTGATGATATAGGCAATTCTACTGAAGATAATAAGAAACAACACAGCAATTGTTGTAGTTTACCTTGTACTGTGGTTTTATACAACTTTTTGGTTTCATGTTTTTATAGGGATTTGTTTTGTTTTGTCTTACTAAGTTTTGTTTTTCCCTCTAATACAGAAAGAGTAGAAATACATGTAGAGACTCATGTATGCGTAGCTTTTTACACTCTCACTGTTTGACTATCTACTTTGTATGCTTTAATTTTGTAACTTGAATAACTATTTCTAAGAGGACAATATGTAATTTATCAACTAGTGATTTCTTATTGTTTATCTTTTTTTCTGAAATTCTGTATTATCTGTACCCTTTACATGCTCTTTTTTCTCTTTAAATAAAAAAAAAGATCATACATCATGATTGAGTAGGTTTCATCACAGAGATGCAAGGATGGTTCAACATACATAAGTCCATAATGTAATGCATCAAATAAACAGAAGTAAAGTAAAACCCCTATGGTTGTATCAATACACACAGAAAAATCTTTCAAGAAAAAACCAACACTCTGTCAGATAAAAACTCTGAAGAATAAAGGCACAGAAGGGCCATAACTGAATATGATAAAGGTATTTATGATAAATGGGCAGCCAGGATCATACTAAATGGGGAAAAAACTAAAAATATTCCCCCTAAAATCAGAAAAAAGACAAAGATGTGCACGATCACCTTTACTATTCAACATAGTTTGAAGTATTAGCCAGAGCAATTAGGCAAGAGAAACAAACAAAACATATAAGAATGTAAGAACCAAAATTATCATTATTTGCAGATGATGTGATACTCTACATAGCAGACCCAAAAACTGTGAGAATTAATAACTGCAAAGTAACAGGATGCAAAGTCAACACAGAACAATCATTTGAATTTGTATATACCAACAATGAATAGGATGAGAAAGATTCTGAAAACCACCATTCACAACCTCACCAAGAAAAATGAAATATCTAGGAATAAAGTTAACTAAGGTGGTAAAAGACTTCTACAAACAAAGCTACAACACTCTAAAGAAGACTGACTAGGACAATCTAAAATGGACTGATGTCCCTTGCTCCTGCATAAGCAGAAAAAATATTATAAGAATGGCCATACTTCCAAAGCTCTTATACATACTCAATATAGTCTCAATCAAAATACCAACAGCATCCTTTACAAATCTAGACAAAACAGTCCTAAAATTCTTATGGTGCCAGAAAAGACCCAAATATCAAAAGTGATTTTTAGCAATAAAAGCATAGGAAGCAGCGTAGCAAAACCAGACTTTACTACACTACAAAGCAATAGTGATAAAAAAAAAAAAACAGTATGGTACTGTAACAAAAGCAGACACATAGATCAGTTGAATAAAATAGAGGATACATAAACCTCTCCGGGCATCTTGAAGTATTTGATCTTTTACAAAGAGCTCAAAAATGCATATTGGAGGTAAGATAGCCTAGTCAACAAATGGTGCTGTGAAAACTGGTGGTCTGTAGAAGAATGAAGCTGGACCCTTATCTCTCACCATTTACTAAATTAAAATCATAATGGATCAAAGATCTAAATGTTAAAAAAGAAATATCTTCTGGAAGACAAAGTAGGCAAAATGCTTGAAGATATAGCTGAAGGAAAGGATTTTTTAAAAAACAGAACCACAACGGCACAAGAAATAACAGCAAGAATCAACAAACTGGATTATATAAAACTAAAAAAAAACTTATGTAGGGCAAAAGAATCAATCAGTAGAGTGAAATGATAACTTACAGAGTGGAAAAAAAATTTGCCAGTTACTCCTCAGACAGAGGACTATTGTACAGAATATATAAAGAACCCTAAAACCTTAAACCACCTGAAACTAAAGACTCAGTCAAGAAATGGGCTAGTGAAATGCACAGATGCTTCCTAGAGGAAGAAACACAAATAGTTAACATTTATATGGAAAAATGTTCAACATATCTGGCCATTTGAGAAATGCAAATTAAAACAGCACTATGATTCCATCTAACTCCAGCAAGAATGGCAATCATTGGGAAATCAAAGAGTAACAAATGCTGGCATACTTGTGAAAAAGGAACATTTCTGCACTGCTGATGGGAATGCAACCTAGTAGAACCATCATGGAAATTGGTATGTAGAGTTCTCAAGAAGTGAAATTTGAAATTGCATATTGCTCAGCAATTCTGCTAAATATTTTCCCTACAGAGTTTAAATTATCATACTACAGCCATCATACATACCAATGTTTATAGCAGCACAATTTGTAATGGCTAAATCCTGAAAGTGGACTGTATACTCATCAAAAGATGACTTTGGGTCAAAAGAAAGTGGACAAAGAAAATGTAGTGTCTATATATAATGGAATACTACTAGCCTACAAAGAATGACAAATTTGAGGCATTTGTGGGAAAATGGATGCAGATGGACCTTACAATATTGAGTGAAATAAATTAGATACACAAGCTTAAGGACCATATGGCATCTCTCATTTGAGTAAGGAAAAGTACAAAGAATAGGATACAGGATGGATAGAAAGGGGCAAAGGGACAGATCTCACCCAACGTAAAAGTGGCCCGAGGGAACAGAGTTGAGGGATGAGGAGGAGGGAAAGGGGAAATGAGAGGGTTAATGTGTGCCATGTTCAGAATCCTCATATCTCCTATCAGTGTAAACATTATGAGCCATAAACATGAGCTAAGACAAATAATATGAACATGTATGTAAAAGTTATAGAGGAACTAGAAGAGGAGGGGGAGGGGAGAGAAGGGGAACAGGAATAGAAAATACGCTGTGATATGTACATGGAACCACTCCCCCAAATGACTGTAAATGGTGTGAATTGCAAATGTATCGTAATTTTAAAAAAAATGTTCCAGATAATGGTACCATGTAACTCCACTTCCTGGCCCTCTCCTGGACATTTTTTTCTTTATATTTCCAATAAACATTTACCCTTTAATGTCCTTTCTGTCTGGGATTTCATTCTTTGCCTTTTTGAGACCACAGCTCAGTTTCTATGTGGACTGCTCTTAGATTTGGAGGTCTCACTGAGATTCATAGGTGGTGTGACCCTGACTGGGGAGTGTTTTTCCTTTTTGTTCTTTTTTTTTTTATTGCAATATACTCTTCCCCTGCCTACCCACAGCTTTTGTTACCTGTGATTACATTTAGGATGTGCATTCTATTTCTACTGGCTAGCTTTACAGTCATTCCCCAAATGTTAGAATGGGTTTGAGGGGAACTGAAGAACAATATACTTCATACAAAAAAAAAAAAAAAGACCCTTGTTAGCAGATGGTACTCTTAAGCCTTAAGGGAGAGTTTTCACTGAAATATTCTTTTTTTTTTTTTTTTGGAGACGGGGTTACACTGTGTAATCCAGACTGGCCTTGAACTCATTATCTAGTCCGGGTAAGCCTCAAACTCCCAGCAATCCCTCTGCCCCAACCTCCCAAGTGCTGGGATTATAAGTGTGCACCACTATCCCTGGCTTTCACTGAAGTTGTCTGGCCTTCCTCTGGAGTAGTCTGTAGAGATGCTACTGCCTCAGTTTCCTCCCTGAATTGATTCTCTAGAGGTGAGAGAGCAATTTTAGGCCTCTATGTTATCTGTCTCCAAAGACTGATGACTCCTGGGTATGTTGTTCCATTGGCTCACTGCAAGCATTGATGAAAACAAATCTTTTTCGCTTTGACCTTTCAACACTTTATAGTAGTGCACTTTCTTTGCTTTCTCAGTTTTTTGGAGGCCTTATTTTACTGAAGTTCAGAGACTATCCCTGAATAAACTTTGCCCTTGATGTAGTGACATCGTGGGAGGTAGTGCTATTTCCTGTAGATCAAGGTCCTGTGCCTTGCAGAGATAACCATTATTGGATTAGGCGTTTCATGTCAAGGGGAGAGGCATTTGTGGGACCCTAGTGTGACATTCTCCACTGCCCCCTGAAATAAAGCCTGAAAATGTATTTATCAGAAATCTGGTGTTCTTAGATACAATAGGGATGCCTAATAGTCTTGGGCACAAATGACTTCACTGGTAGAATAGAAAAAAAAAAAAAGTCCAATAGGCACAGCCCCTGGTCTCTAAGGACTGCCCCTCTTTGCTTATGATTTCTGTATGGAACACACTGCCAGGCTGTCAACTGAATTCTGTATTCAGAAATATGTTAACTGGGGTTAACAAAGGAAAAATCAATGGCTGGTATGGACCTAGAGTGACAGCATCACAAGGAAAGGGGTCGTACATGTGTTGGTAAGGGTGGCAGTGGAGGTCCTGCCCAGTTCCTCAGTCAGCTCTAACATAGAGGCCCCCGTGCTGGTGAGATAAGGGCAGCGGGAAGACTCAGCTATAGCACGGAATGAGCAGGACTCACAGGGAGCTTCCTCTCCTCTTGTTTTCCAGAATGGAAAGCTTGCTTTTGATTTCAACTTCTGCTACCCCTTGGAATGCATACTTAGGAACTAGGACTCCTTTGACCTCCATACTCTAAAGAAGCGTGTCTAATCCTTTCTACACCTATGCATGGCTTTGACATCCCTTGGGAAATAGGAGAAAGTCGTTGTCTGCTGAAAAGTATAAATTGCAATCCCATATTACACTTACACAGACCACAGGTGAGGTAATCAAAGGAGCTCTTTCTCCATTCTCTTTTTATTACAGAAGGCCCTGAGAAATCAGCAGCAAGTGGAAGGTACTCTATATGGTGGTAACAACTATTCCAAAGATTAAGGTACTAAGTCCAGAGGCCAACCTAGGATGCTTCTTAAAATAGGCTTTGCTTTCCTGGGTGTACAAGAGACAAAGTTTCAAACTTGTTTCTATAGTAAGAAGGGGCAGCACCAAGATTCCATCTCACAATCTATAGTTCTTCTCTCTTTCCTCCTTCTGATGAATACTGGTATAAGTCCAGAGTGTCAACTAGCAGGAAAAAGGAACTCAAGGTAGCTTACCATATTAAAGAAAAAACTGGTGTGACTTACAAAAAAGAAAGAAAGAAAATAGTGTTACAACTTACATAATTGATGACCTGTAGGGAAATTTCTGAGTAGTCTATTTATAATCATAAACCTAAAACTATGAAAAATATTACAGTTCAGCTTGGTGAATGCATGTAAGAGCGCACTCTGATTTAATCTAATTGTTTTATGTGTGTTCCATATGCTTTATTTTCCATTCGTCTGCCTCTGTTTTAAATAATTGATTAAAGTACCCACAGCTACTTTATTAAAGGCTTTTGTGGAGCTCATATAAATTTCATTTCTTATTTTTACTTTTGCCGTTGTGGACTTCTGGTTATTTGGGAAAACCAGTTACACAGGTGCTCGGGGGTAGCCAAGCTAACTTGAAGCATTACAACGTGGAGGCTGGTAGGCTCCAGGCTTCCGTGGGGCGTACAGGTGAGAAACCTGAGATTCAGTCCCACAAGAGGTTGTGTGTGAATAGGTTAATGTGTGCACTTTGTGTGTTAATTTTCAGATGTATGTTTTATTTAAGTTGGCTTATAGATAAATGGACACTCATAATATTAGCCCAAATACTTTTTGTTTATATGGATTACTAGTGAGCTAATTTAAATGTGTTGGTTAGATAAAAATAAAGATGTCTTTAAAATTAGTGACAAGGTGATGTTTTCATCTAGATCTATCCAAAAAATTAGTTTTATAAATGCATTGTCCATTTTTTTTACTATGTACAATAACACATAAAACTGTGTTGCTTTTCCTTGGTTAAAGGCTCTATATATGTATATATATATCATCTCCATCTCTATTTCTAGTTCTGTCTCTATCTCTATGTATTTTAAACATCAGCTATCTCATGGCTTGGATCTTATGAGTCATCTAAAGTAACAGTTAAAATAAATAAGTAAAGTGATACAGTGAAGGGCCTCTCTGCCCTGAGAAAGTACCGGACAAAACTGACTGAAAAGGCTGAGCCAATTGCTTCTGTTTTCTCCACTGGTGGGCAACTTCTCTGGTTTTTTTTCCAGAGTCTTACTGTGGCACAGCTCAACAAACACTATAAAATTATTATTATGTAATTAAGTTGGTTATAATTAAAAAGTTAAAAGTATCTATGTGTAACACAAGATTTTCTTAAGATAATAGAATATTTTTGTTAAACTTACAAAAACTAAGTTACAAGGGCTTTATATTTTACTAAGTTAATTTCATGTATCTTCCATTGTTAGACTTTAAATTACTAAAAAATTGAGTTTTAAAAATAGTCAAATGATGACCTACAAAATGTTTTGAATAATAAGTTTATGTTTAACTAAATGAATAACTATCATTTTAGTTTATAACACATGGTATATATTTGGAACTTGAAAAAATACATTTCAGTCAATCTAAGCTTTAAAATTAATACACAAATACATAATAAGTGTGTCCTTTTATATAATATATATTGCATCTAGATAGACATAAAATGATCAAAATTTTTATCACCTTTTAAATTTGGCTTTGTCATTTAAAATGATCTATATCTATTGAATTTGATTAAACAAACAAGCTGTTTTTGCACTAATGAGACACATTTATATACTGGATAGCAAGTCTTTTTGTGGTTAATAACAGTGTCTCCTAAACTTGTAAGAGTTCTGAAGATATTTTAAAAAGTTTTTTCAGTGTAATTAAACAATGTAAACCTGCTAAGTGAATATAAACTTTACCTTCTGAGTGAAAACTAAGTAAATACATGGAAATATTTCTGTAGAGTTGTGATGCTAATAAGTGCTAACTTCATGGAATATTAAATGTGTTTCAGCCTCATGGAATATTAAATGTGTTTCAACCAAGTTTATCAGCTTTCAAGAATGCAAAACTTAGGGAAACACCTTATCATACCAATGACAACCAGATTAGAGTTGTTTATGATGATTAACTTTTTCAGGCTTAGATTTGTTTGATTGTTATATAATTATGCTATAACAGTTAGCTGTACCTAAGCACTGGGGAGTCTAGATGGTGTCACTCCAATGGTTAGAGATGGGACATTAGTAACCTATAAAGTACATGGGTAAACAAGTATATTCTATTTAGAAGCTGCTTTATTATAATGTAAAAATTTAAAAAATCATTTGTTTATGTCATTTAATATTTTATAATTTGAAAGGCAACTGATAAAATGGAAATTTAAATATATTTCAGAGATAATACTGTTTTAGTATAATATCATAATTATTATACTAAAATGCTGTTTACTCTTGATTTCAAATTTTCCCTTTAGAACTATATAACTGTTATCTGCCAGCATTCATTAGAAATTTGACTTCTAAAGGGCAACCACAATTAATAAAAGAGATAGAAATTCTCTGACACTACTTTAAAGTGTATTATATCCAGGTGGGATTATAGTGGTTAAATTTTCTAGTTGTGCCTCAGTGCTGATGTAACGGACCTTCTGGATGTTCAACAGCCAAGGCTTGGAGACCAAAGCTAAAATGATAACTGGTCTAAGAGAACAGCCAATATTTTGTACCAGGTCCTCCAACATCAGCCAGGGCTCAAGACATGATGAGATCTTTCTGAAAGAACCCTAAAACTCTACTGAGTTATCCAACCTCCCAAACAGGGAGACTGTTTCACTCCAGAGGACAGCCGGTGTACACTGTGTAAAAAGGAGTCACTACAGGGGAAAATGTCCCACATGTTTCCAAAGGAAACCATATAGTCAAGCAAGACTATGACCCATCCTGGCAGAGGACTCTGGTAGGAAAAAGGGCTCTAGACATGGCCCTCCAAGTACACCCTGAGGAGCCTTAACTGACCTTGAAAAATCCGTAGAGACTCATTTGGTTTAACACCAAACAGAAAAGTATAATTAAAACTAAATATATCAACAGTGATAGTAACAGTAAATAAAAAGCTAGGCTAGATACACAAAGACAGCTCCAAACACCACACTAACACCTACTGGCAGGTTCCAGCTTCAGTAGTAATTTATCCCTATTAAGTTCAACAAGGATGGACCATGACAGCCCTTGTAGAGAAATGGCAGAGTTTTTAAATCCTTTAGCTGAAATAGTCCTTAAGAGCCACAGAGCCCTCAATCTCTTTATGGGTGAAACTGGAAGACTTGAACGCTCATAAATGAAACTTGTTGATAGATGATTCATATTGAGTGAAATAAAACCTGAAAACTATAAAAGAAAATATCGGACTTACAGATAACCTCCATGAGAAGGCAAATCTAGGATCCAACTTGTTACAGTCCCTGCTTCAACCCCTTAAGAATAGTATTTGGACTTTCTCCTTTCCTTAGCTATCCCCTCCCATTTGTCTTTTCATTCTGGTTCTCACATTTGGGCTATGCATTCTTAATCTCTTGGTAAAATGTGTTCCTTCTGTCTTAGAGGCTGTCAGATTCCAAATGGTCATGAAATGGAATCAGTGATAAGTGTGCTGGACTCCTTTTACCAGGGTCTGCTAGACTGATCCTCTGGTAAAGCCCTTAATGGCTGGGCTGCAACATGACTTCTGTCATTGGGCCCCTTAGCTCAGCTCTCTGGAGAACATTCCTGCTGCCCATCACCTGCCTTTCAGAAGGCAAAAACTAGATCAGTTTTTATGCATCTTCCTTGATGGCGGTTGGGAATACTTTTCAGAAGGGAAAATGTGTAAGGGGAAGTTTGATTCTTAACCTGACAAATATATGCAGTTAGGCAAAGAAGCGTTCTGAGTTGGACTTGGGGTAGTCTGTCATGCTGATATAAATTAAAGTAAGAACTGGCAGTGGATCTGAGCCCTGGACCTGGAAATGAGCTCCTTAGGCAAAATGAAATGCAACCCCTCTGTACATCCAGGCCTGAGGTTTTTTTTTTTTTTTTTTTTTTTTGTGTGTGTGTGTGTGTGTGTGTGTGTAGGATTGAACTCATGACCTCACGCTTGCCAGGCAGGCACTTATGCCACTGAGCTAAATACCTGGCCAGGCCTGAGTTTTGAGAAACCAACAAATGCAAAATAATTGCTTTTCCTTTAAATTTATGTGGGACCAGTTTCCTTTAAACTCTGCATGCTGAACAACTGGGATGGAGAGACTGAGCTCCCAGTTGGTCATTTTAAACCCTTGGGACCCCCTGTGACAGGTAGCCTTGGGACAACTGAGCAAATGCCTATGCTCTGCTTCTCATGAAAAGCTCTGGATAAGGCCCATGTGGCACCCCACTTCCTGGAGTTCCTCCTGGCTCCTGAGAACTTCTTTCATTTCTGATGTTTCCAATAAACACTTCTCCTTTAACTCCCCTACTGGCCGTGATTTCATTCTTTAAGCTTGTGAGATGATGTGCTGAGCTGAGATGGTGTCAGCTGTTGCACTATTTTACATGGTCAAGGCAAGGCGTCCCCTGCTAATTTGCTCCTACCTTCCAAGCTCTAAGCCGCAGAAAGAGACTTTGTCCTCTCTGACGGTGGTGTCAGATTATCTTTATTTCTTACTGTCTAGTGAACTGTGCTCTTGTGAACCTATTTTCTGTGCCTGCATCCTGATTTTAAATGTTTATTTTGTGTCAGGCTCTCGATGTTTCTGATTCTATCACTTAATTTAACCCCAAATCTTCATTGGTAACTTTGCTGTCAGCATTATTAAATGTCTTAGATTATACACTGTGTGTGATACCTCTGCAGTTCAGCTAGAAGTTTTTATGTGCAATTGCCATTCCTGGACAAAACCAGATGACAATTAGGAACACATGAAGGGGAAAATGTTGAGATTCTTTAATACTTCCCTCGTAGACTCCACATTGCACAGAAACATTTTTATGGTTGTCTTCAAGAGCAATTTTCTAACAGAGATTTTATAGCAGAGAAGAGAGCTTGGCCTTAAAGGAATTACAAAGGTACAAAATCTGCTCTATTTATGGTGTGGGTGTGACATTTGGACCCCTTAGGAGCCAACATTCTTTTGGCTTTGGGAAACATTTCATCACCACACCTGCTTGCTTTATTTCACATCAAATGGTTTTTAGCAGAGTGGTTTGGAAACAGAGACCTTCCACAGGTGTTTATGCCAACTTTATCATAATTCCATGATGCTTGGCCAATAATGCAACAAGAATGGATGACACCAGGATGCCAAAGCCCTTGTTGCGTGGTTAATTGAAGAGACACAGTTGAATGTGAAGTGGACAGAAGAAAAGCCTCAGGGACACACCGGCACCCGACTTAAAGGAGCAGAGCCTCCCTGTACAGCGCCTGGCATTCATGATAACAACCCTTGTACCTTGCCATGGATCACAGTAGAAATGGGGAGGTGTCAGTTATTTGCAAATTGTAAGATTGATGTAACTCACAGTTTCAATCATAGATGCCTGAGCAACTTGGAAAGGCTGCTTAGCTTTCCACAATTATTGATTGACTCCTCTGTGTATAGAACTATGCAAGCAGCCAAAGGACAAAAAGTGTAAAACCCAGTTTCTTCCTTCCAAAGAATCTGCAATAGACACATGTGATCACGAGCTAAGAATAAACCATAGCAAGGAGAAATTAAGGTTCTAGAAGAGTAACAGACAAAATTGCTTATGTCTCATCTAGAAGAGTCCAGAAAGTGTTAACAACATCTGGCTGGGTGCATGCTAATTCTTTACTGCTGATTTATGTTCACTGCCCTGCACCTGACACTCTCAGGCCACTCCACAGAGACAGGTGCTTATTGAATGATGGTAAGTAGAAAAAAATGTGCCCTGCCAGTAGGCAGGGAAATAAGAATGAAAGTCCGGCAAGTGCTGCAACATGCTGGCTTAGTCCTATCTTCAAAGTTTACCTGTTAGAATTCATTCATCTTCCCTAGAAACGTCCTCTCCCCTTCTACCAACTTGATATCATTCTCTAGAGTCTTGATCCTTTCTGTAAATTGATATTTGTGCAAGAAGTCAAATGAACAAACACCATAACCATCACTTATTTTCTTTTAATTTGTAGCTTTTTTGTGATATCAGTGTGTGTGTGTGCTGTAAGTATAATTTTGTTTGCTAAGCTAGTTTGTGTTTGATACAACACTGTAACTATAAACATATAGCTTTAGAATAAAAATTGTGTTCCTTAAACATTATGATTTCCTTCTCTGGCAAATAAGTTTATTATGTTCTGAAATTTTGTTGTGATTATTATCTTGAGGGCCTTGCTACACACAATTGCTGGAGGGCTCCTTTCCACCAGCCTGATTGGCATCTGCTAGAAAAACTCTGGATGTTGACATAAGAGGGGACCCAAGAGGAACAACAAGATACAATGTGTGGGCCATTCTGGGGAAGGCAGATAAGGTGTCTCCACCTGGCCTCATTACATGCAACCAAGAGCAAAGATTAGGCATCATATGGAGACATTTTACCCATATGTAAAGGAAAAATTTCCCAAAGTTGTGAAACACTTAAATATTTAAGAGGGCTGTCTGAGAATTTTCTATCTCTAAGAATGACAGATTTTTACTGTTATTTTAAGCATTAGATAGTTGATTGTTTAGATCAGAAGCTCCTAAAAGCTTGTTCTAAAATTAGCAGCCTTGTTGCTGTGTGAGTTTAGCCCCAGGGAGTGTGTGAAATAGATTACTCATTATGAATTAGTGACTTTTGAAAGAGCTGCTTCCGAATGGTTGTGACATAGGGTATCATGAATGGGCTTGTGTTGAGTTCAGGACATGCTACCCTAAAATATGGCATCTTGGAGTTTGAGAGAACAGCAGAAGCAGGGAAATCTCTCTTGTCTTCCACTGGTTTCCCCAGAACTGTCCATAAAACCTGGGAAGGTCACTCTCTTGCCTCTTCTTTCTCTTCTCTCCCAAAGATTCCTATCTATTCTGTGTCCTACTCTGTACCCAGAAGAAAATAGTGAAGACACAGGGATGCCAGGAACAATCCAAACTTAAGAGTCCTCCTAAATTCCACACATTGTGTTAGTACTCTGTCAAACCGTACTTCTATGGAGCTATCTGTTATTTACTACACTCATTTACACTCCCACAAACAGTGTGGAAGTGTTTCCCAATCATCAACCCACATCTCCACATTTGTTGTTTTTTTCTGTTTTTGAGGGTGAGATAAGGGTAGTTTCGAATTGCAGTTTCCTAATGGCTGTCAACGTTAATGTTGAACATTTTTTTTTCACACACTTACTGACCCATTTGTACTTCTTTTGAGAAGACGCTGGTTCTTTTGCATGTTTATTGATTGGGTTTTCTGACATTTTGGTGTTAAGGTTTTTGAGTTCTTTATATATTCTAGACAATAATCCTCTTGCTGAAGCATAGCTGGCAAAAATTTTCTCTCATTCTCTGGGATGTTCCTTCAATCTGTTGGCATTTCCCTTGCTGTGCAGAAATATTTCAATGTGACATGATCCTGTTTATTGAATTCTGTGATTACTTCCTGTGGAACCCGAGTCCTATTAAAAAAATCCTGTGCCTGTGATTTCAGCTGTTTCCCCTGTTTTCCTTTAGCAGCTGCAAGATTTCAGATCTTTTCTTTAGATCTTTGATCCACTTAGGATTGATTTTTATACAAGATGAGAGATATGGATCTAGTTTCAGTCTTTTATGTAGGGATATCCAGTTTCCTAGCACTATTTGTTTATTTAACAAATATCTTTTCTCCAACATATATTTTTGGCTTCTTTGTCAAGAATCAGATGGCTGTAGTTGTGTGGGCTTGTTTATGAGTTTTCTAATCTGTTCTACTCGTAAGCATGATTTTTGTTCATTGTAGTACTGTAATGTTTTTGTTACTATAGTATAATTTAAAATTGGGTATTGTGATCTTTTATTGTTTAGAATTGCTTCAGTTATTTTAGACCTTTGTGTTTTCACATAAATTTTAGGACTCATTTTTCTGGTGTTAAGGTTTTTGGTAAGAATGTCATTGACAAGCATTGCAGTACAGACTCTGGAAGAAAATGATAAATTTCTAGACACATACAATCTACTAAAACTGAAGCAAGAGGATATAAAAAACTTAAACATGAATAACAAGTAATGAGACTGAAGTAGGAAAGAAATCCATGTCCCCTAAAAAGAAAAGTCCAGGACCAGATGGGTTTACTGGTGAATTTTATCAGACTTTTAAAGACAAATTAACACCAATGCATCTCAAACTATTCCAGGAAATAGAAAGGGAAGAAATACTTTCAAACTTGTTCTACGAAGCTGACATCACCCTTATAACAAAACTGGATAAGGACACAACAAAATAAGGAAATTATCAGTTAATGTCTTTGGTGCACATAGATGCTACAATCCCTAATAAAGTACTGGCAAACGGAATCTAAAAACACAGTGCAAAGATCATATTCCATGATCAAGGGGATTTCATTCTAAAGATTCAAGAATGGGTCAACATAAGCACATCAACAAATGCAAAGTGCCAGTTAAATCAAATCAAGGATAAACATCTCATGATCATCTCAAGAAATACATAAAAGGCATCTGACAAAATTTGTTATAGTTTAGGTCTCAAATGACCCCCAAAGCCTCATGTGTTTGGAGAGGGATTGGTTCGTGGGAGCAGGACAGCTGAATTGCTTTTAAGAGTGGAGTCTAGTTGGAAGACTAGTTACTGGGGTGTGATCTGGGAGGATGCGTATCCCTTCCCGACTCCTCGCTTCACTCTCTGTTCCCTGGAGGATTATTCCTCAATAGGGTAAAGGCTTTCTATGACAAACCCATAGCCAACATTACTCTGAAAGGTCATTTCCTCTACGATAAGGAATAAAGCAAGTGTGGCCACTTTTACCACTTCCCTCAAAACTTGCTAACTGAACTCAGTAACACAGGAAAAGATTGTACACCATGGGCTTCATCAACATTTTAGCTGGAGCAATTAGTCAAGATAATGCAGAAAAAGGGCTACAGATACGGTAGAAATTAATTATTCTTCTTTGCAGATGGTATGACCCTAAATTTAGAAGACCTTTTTGTTTTTAATTTTAAAGGGGGAAAAAAACACAAAAATCAAGAAGCAAACAAACAATTAAAAAACAACAACAAAAGCAAAATGACAACAGTAACAGCAACAAAAACGATGATGACATAGAAGATTTCAAAACAAGAGAATAGGAATTTAACAATGGTTGTTACATTGTATATTATTATCTTCAAAGCAATTACTCAGGCTACCAAACATAGACATGCAAGACTGATCAAACAATAAAATTTCCCTTTGAGCAGTTTCTTTCTCTTTTACTATATCTATTGTAATTTGGGGGTTTTATTTACTCTTTCAGTTTCTTATACTAGAGAGACAATATGGTGTTTACATATGCAAGTCTAATTTATTTCACTTATGTGTACGGTTTCTAGTTGCATCCATTTATCTATAAAGGCCTCGAGTTTATCGTTCCGTATGGCTGACTAGTATTCCATTACGTAAAAGTATCATATATTTTTTATCCATTCCTCAGTTGATTGGCATTTGGATTGTTTCCAAGATTTAGCTATTACAAATTGTGCTGCTGTAAACATGTGTGCACAATGCATCTGTGGTATGATGTTTTCAATTCTTCTGGGAAAATACCCAGAAGGGGAATGGAACTAAACAGAACTTCTAATCCTAATTTTTTTAAGGACTCTCCATACTGATTGTCACAGTCTACACTCCTACCAGCAGTGGAGAAGGATTCTTTCTTCCCCACAGCCCTCCTGGCATTTGTTATTGATTAATTTCTTGACGTTAGCTATTCTTTTTGGAGTGAAATGATATTTCAGTGTTTTTTAATTTGCATTTATCTAATGACCAGTGATATTGAACATTTTTCCATATATTTATTTGCCATTTGTATTTCTTCATCTGAGACTTGTGTATTCATCTCAGATGCCCATTTTTGGATTGGGGGAACCTGTTTTTTCAATTCTTTATATGTTCTAGATAAAAGTCCTTTATCTGATGGACAGTTGGCAAAAATCTTTTCCCATTCTGTGAGTTTGCTTTTCATTCTGTTGATGATTTCTTTTGAAGTGCAAAAACTATAATAAGACAAAATCCTAGTTGTTGATTTTTTGAAGTACTTCCTGTGCAGTTTGGTTTTTATTCATGAACTCTTGGCCTACTCCTGTGTCCTCAAGATTTCTATATACTTTGTCTTCCAGTAGGCTTAGTGTTGCTCTCTTATTATTTAGATCTTTGATCCATTTTGACTTTAGTTTACTGTGTGCTAGGCATGGGTCTATTTTAAGTCTTCAGCATGTAGAAAGCAATCAACATAGAAGACTTTAAAGATTCCACTGAAGGTTTTTGGGACTGATAAATAAATCCAGAAAAGAAGCAGGATGTAAAATCAGCATTCAAAAGCAATACCTTTCCTATATGGCAATAATGGACTAGCTGAGAACAAAATCAGGAAAACAATTCCATTCGCAATAGTGCAAAAACAAAACAAAACAAAACAAACCACCAAAAAACTAAGCAACCAAACAGGATCAATCTAATCAAAGAGATGAAAGGGCTCCACAATGAAAATGTTAGAATATTGAAGAAAAGAAATGGAAGAAGACACCAAAGATGGAAAAAGCTTTCATATATGTGAAGTGGTAAAATTTTGTTAATGTGGCCATACTACCAAAGGCAATCTACAAATTCAATGCAAATCTTGAAAATATCTTAATCACTTTTAGTTTTGTGTCCTTAGTCTTGAATGGGATACGTTAGGAAAATTTAGGGTTAATAAACCTTGTAAATCACCAGTGTTTAGGCCAACATTCCTTTAGATTAACATCCCTACACGCAGAACTGAAAAGAGACAGATAGAAAGTGAAGGCAGCAATGTCAAGCTTTAGCTTGCTTTTTTTCCTTTTTATTTTAGCAAAAGAAGTTTTTGAGTCTCTGACTGCTCAGAATATAACACTTACTGTGCTTTTAATGAGTAATGGTTTGCCTGTCCTTTATGACTCTGCCACATAGCATATTCTTAAGGACTCTGCAGCACAGTCATGCTTGTGTTAACATTGCACCTGGTTTGTGGGGTTATCAAGAGTGTCTGGGAGAGTTGGGGAAAAGGGTACAGATGAACACTCCCTGTACTCTTCATGGGCAGCAGGTCTTGGGTTACGACCCCAGAGGTGTACCTGCCCTTTATTCCCATGGTGGTCTCCAATTTTTTTGTTGTGCCCAATGACACCCATAAGGTCTTATTCTCGTTGCCTTATCTTGATGTTTTACACTCATTTCTCCAGAAAAATAATTTAATAACAGATGTTAATGGAGTGCCCCACTTGGACAAGAAGCAACAGGCAAAGACAGAGCCAAGGTGCAGAGACCAAAGTATTTTACCTTGTGTTTGTGCATCACTTACGCTTAATTCCCTTCAGTACTCACCCAGCTCAGATCCCCTCCTGCTTAGAAGTCCTGTCAGCACTGCAGGATTAGCATGAGAAATTGCAAACTCACTCTCTCCTTCCCCTGTAAACCTGCTCTTCCTCTGTGTCCCCTTTCTCTGTTAAATGGCATTTCTGTTATCTTTTCTTATGGCACGTCTTCCCTTCTTTTACTCACTTGCCAATTCTTCTTTATTTTGTGTGAAAGTGTATTTCCTTTTCTCCACTCTTGCCATCTTATGAAAGAGCCCCATTGACTCTCACCAGCACAGGTAGAGGATTCTCTTAATTATGTCCGTGTTCCAGATTATCACAGGACTCTAGAGACTCTTTGTACTTGCTCATTCCCGTCCTTTGTTACCTGCTTACTTTCAGTAGAATGCATGACCTCCCACTGCCCTCATTTCACTTGTCGGTGCTTGTGCTGGCAATGCCAGACTCAGCAGAATTCCCTTCATACTCCTGGTCTTTTCCAGCCTCTGTTGGCATCTGGGAATGGGGCTCCCCTTTTATCTTTGTTGAGCCTTAACTATCAAGGTTAGTTCAGATTCTTCTTCTGTGAAGCTGTTTCCATGTTTCTCAACGGGCTGTCTCCAGGTCTCCCAGTACTTCACTCATATGGGGGTTAAAACACTCTGCACACAGCACATTCTGTTGTCAGAAATTTCTTCAGTGGGCTGGTTGTGACAGTTAAATATTGTGTCAACCTGAGTAAGGACACCCAGTGGATCAGCTTGGCATAGTTCTGGGTGCTACTGAACGATGGTCTCACTGAAGAAGGAAGACCCACTTTGGGTGTGGGTGGAACCAACCAATAGGCTTGTAGCCTGGGTGGAATAAAAAGGGAAGGAAGAAAGAAGTCTCCTGCTTCTTTGGAGGTGCTCCAGTCCTTGCCATCACCTTTGGATGTCCATCTACAGGCTTCCAGTGCAGACTGAGCCTTCCTCATACAGACCCAACGGGACTCTGCATGTGCTCCAGGTCTGACTGGATCTTTGGCTTTCTGCTGCACAGGCAGCACTTTCATACTCTTGCTCAACTGATTCTGTGGACATCATCGTCAGCCTACTTTGACACATACAAACTCTGTTACTCTAGGGAACTCTAACTGATGCACTGGTATAGAGTACATGATCAATTCTTTTTCATTTGCCTTCCTTTCGTTTTTTCTTTCTTTTTTTGACTGCTTATTAAGCAAGACAAAATTTATCATACTTATATCTAAGGCTCTGTTTCTATAAAGCCCTTAACTTATTTATTTTAGCTTTATCAAAAGACTGGATTGCTGCACAATAAAGTTACTTAACTGATGCAAATGCAACTGTGAAATATAAGTTTGGACTTGCTTGATTTTCATTTTGCTGGAAATTTCATTTTAGTACCAAAAACTCTGTTTTTCTTACCTCTGGGCCTTTGTTTTTTGAAGCACAGTCTGCCAGAAGAATTTGACCTGAAAAATTAAGATAGTTCAGTTTGTGTCTCATATTCCTAGAAGATGAATAAAAGGAACTGAAAGAATTATGAGATTATACAAAGTATAAATTGCCTTAGTTTCTATGCCTATAGTGTTCTTGATATTGTACTTTATACTTTAATAGAGAAAATACTGCATCTTGAGATGATTCCCTTTTCTGTCATACATTATTGGGATTACATAGGATAGAAAGTTTAAACATAATTTCATTTATCCTATTTATAGATTCATTTGTAAGCTGGCTATGTGTCTATTATCAGCATTTTTCATGGCAGGATTATTGACTGCAGTTATTATGAGGTGCTTTGGGATTGCCTTTACGTTCCAGGTATCCAGAGTGATCTACTAGTGAGTTTATCACTGCTGCCGTGTGCTTTTGGAGCTAATTTCTACTAATCTGATTGTCTCCATGGGGTGGGCTTTACAAATACACAGCTCTTTTACAGCTCCAGATGACAGGAGAGCTGGGAGACAATAAAGATTTGGTAATGCTCTTAGAGTTTGAGGTTGAATATGTTTTTTTTTTATAAACTCTTTGTATTTAACATTATTTCCAAGAGATTTCCTTTTGCAGTAATTTGGTAATCTAAGACTCAAATGTAATTCAGCAAAAAAGACAGAATTTTCTCTGATTAAGAATTTAAATAAAACTACTCAGACTGTAGTAAGAGATGGCAATAAAAATTGGAGAAAACTTTAAACTGACTCCAAATATTAACTTTTCCATAGATTGAGTATTGCAGACTGATATACCAAAAATGGTACCATTAAAAGAAAAAAATTCATTAAACAGTTTCCCTCCAACTAAGTGTGTGCTATGTTGTAACAATTCAACTATAACTCATTAACTATTTCATAATATGTGAAGTGAATCAAGCTCAGACCTATACACACCATACACACCAAAGAAATTGATCAGTCGTTTGCACTGTTTGTGGTTCCCTGGTCACATTAGGTAGTTTTCTTTTCCTTTTGTTATTACTGACTTATTCCTATTCCCGGGGTCTCCATAAATCCTGCTCAATTTGGAAGTGTCCTAGCAGAAGTCCCTGGCTCTAGTAGGTTTCTCTGTTACAACAGGCTGGGTCAGGTGTCTTTCGATTGCAGATTTCTAGCACTATATTTTTCCACCTCATTTTTAAAATGACCTGTTCATGTGTCAGCCTCCATTATTAAATTGTGAGTTCCTTGAGGCCAGCGGCTGTTCTTTATTCATCTGTTCCTAGCACTGAGTCTTCAGCGTAGTGGCGAACATGGACAAGTGTTTGTAGAATGACTGCATGAAACCAACTGTCTGGGACTGGAATTTTCATTGCTGTGTAGCACTACTGAAAGCTTTTATCTGTAAAGCTGGATTAAATTTAAAATCACCTAAAATTAATGGATACGTGTTAATCACTGCCTTGAACTACTATTTAATTTTTTTCTAAAATACAAGAAATATTTCTGTCCTCTGGTTACTTAAGGGGTATATTTTAGAAACAGAAAATGGAAGTGTTAAAAAATGTAGAGAAAGTCATAGTGTAAGTTACTTCCCAGTGTGATCTCTTGAGATCACATTTAATAAAGATAAGTTAGTCAACAATTGCTCCATGTGTAAGGATATTTGTACAAAAATCACTTAGTTTGGCTTGGATCTAACATTGATAGGGGATAATTGATCTTTACAAGTTTTACGAAGAATCACAGACTGTGAAATTAAAAGCCGTTGAATTGTCTAACTTTGTTTTTCCATCAAACTTTCTTGATAGTGGGAGCCTTATTTTATATGTATTATTGACCAGTCCATCAATTAACTTTGTCTGACAATAATGAACATCGTGTTACCTTCTTCTCTAGATCAGGTAAGCTGGCCAGAGTTTTCTAATCTGACAAACTGCCCAGCTAGAATATTTTTTCATCCCACCTCAATGTTTAGTCATTAAAGTGGTATATGGTGTTTTCTGGCTCATGATTTGGTAAATCACTTTGTTATTTAATCTCATGTCTTGTCATAATGTGATAAGAGCTGGAAGTTGTCCAGTAAGCCAGTTTTACTCTATTTATGACAATCCATAGCAAGCCCCATATCTTCAAGTATCACTTTCTGATTATTTATAAGTGTTGTCAGTATCCTTGGAAAAGAGAAGAGTTGTGGATGGACTGGATAGCGCAGAACTATCTACACTTGTCATTAAAATCTTTGGGAAATACTGTGCTTATGTATTTGTCTCACCCACCCACATCAATGATCCTTGAGAGTATCTGTGTTAGTTTTCTTTGCTGGTGTAGATAGTTATCACAAATTTAGTGGCTTAAAATAATGTAAGTTTATTAGTTTATCTCTGTTGGTCAGAAGTCCAAAATGAGTCTCACTGGTCTAAAATCACACCTTGCAAGAGGATCATTTCCTAAGACTTTAAGGATAGTTTTCTTTTTTAACATTTTCTAGTGATCACTCACATTTTTTGCCTCATGGCCGCTTCTCTATCTTCAAAATTAGCAGTCACATCACTGTGACTCCCACTTTGATAGTCCATCAGACCCAGGTATCATCTTCCCATCTCAAACCTCTTAACTTAATCACATCTGCAGAACCTTTTTCGTTGTGTGTTGGGAGTCCTCAAGATTTACTCCTGGGTTTAATTATTTTCTAGGAAGGCTCAAAAGACACAGCATCCAGCCATTATAATAGTGGTTTATTAAGAAAATATAAATCGAAATCAACCAGGGAAAAGGCACATGGACAGTCAGGGAGAACAGAGGCATGAGGTTTTACGGTTCACTCCCAGCAGAACCACTCAGGCTGTGTGCTCCCCCAGCAATGATCTCGACAACTCGTGTGAAATGCTGCTCTCCGGGGGGATCACCACAGACCAGCTCTGGGGTTTCCATGGGGTTGGGGTTGTTTGCACAAATGTTTCAGGCCAGTGAAGAGCTCTTATGGGGACTATCTCAGCTTTATGGGCCGTGTGGTAAGCTTGCAAGCGGCCTCCCTTATACAGCAAGTCAAGACCACTGTTTTAACTCTTGGCTCCATGTCATGGAAGGCAACTTACAGGTCAGTTTTAGTGGTTAATGTGGACATGTTTTCTTTCTTTCTTTTTCTGTGGGAGGGAGGAGAGATTCTGCCCATAGTATTTTACCCCCATTCACTGCTATAGCCGATGTCTTCCATTTAGTGAGTGTGTGGGAAATGTTCTTGGCACATTCCCTGTGGCCGAGCTTAGAGACTAGCTTGCCATCCACTCAGTGCCTGGATAGAAAATCCATTGTGATTCATTCCTTTTTCTTGCTTTCCCCACCCAATCAATCACCATGTCTGGCTTATTTCACTTTCTAAGTGTTTCTTACCTACTATCACCTGCAATCACTCCTGTCATCCTGGCCTTCCTAACTTCTTGACTATCTTTGTCAATAACCTCTAACTGCTTTTAAGCCTCCAGTTTTGCTTCCCCCAGGCATTATCCAGACAGAATGGAGTGTGTTCTTTTAGAACACAAATAGGTCGGTGTTCTTGGCCTACTAAAAACTGTTCAGTGGTCCCTACTTTCTCAGAATCAATTTTTACCCTCTTTCACCTTGTACATTAGATAGTTTCCAATTCTGTTTAGTTTCTCTTGGTTCCTCAAACAGAACATGTACCTTTGTCTCCAGGGACTTACATCAATTGTTCCTTTTCTCTCTTTGTCAAGTCAATTGTGAGAATCTTTTCATTTGGGTTTCACCATAAATATCTGTTCTTCAGAGAGATCTTAATAGGTACCTAACCAGGACAGGTCCCTCAGGCCCCTAGTCCTGTGTACCTGTATTTTCCCTATCAACCCCAAATGTATGATTTTGTCTGTCCTCCCTCACTTATTGAGATAGTTTCTTTTGTTCATGGTTATATCACTAATATCTAGCATCTTGAAAATGGCATAGTAGGATTTCAATAAATATTTACCAAATGAGTAAATTACTGTTGAAAACTTTCAAGGGTGAGTATATGGCTGGTTTGGAAAACTGTCTGGTAGTTACTCAAAAGGTCAAACAGAGTTTCCAGATGCAGTCTGCTCCTAGGAATGTGCCTAAGAGAAATCAAAGTATATTACATAAAATTTTTTTATCAAAAATTTCCTGACTACATAATAAAAACTGACAGAATAATGGGACCCAAAAGGTATAATAGATATTGTGAAAGTGAAAGGAAGGAAAGTGCTCTAAAGAGTAGAACAGTATGTATAGTGTGTAAGATAGATGACCGTATTACTGAACTTCTGTTGGAACATTGAACAGAAGGATTTGCACTGTCAGTGTTTGAGTGTCTAGCCATTATTTATGCTCTGATTTTGTGACTTTGGCAACTATTTTTTAGGACGACAATGAGTAATGTATCAACTAGCAATTCTATGATGATAATTTTTTTTAATTTGACGTTGTTCTACCCTTCTTTTCTGTTTTTCTATTTTGTTTAATTCTCTTTTCTTTCTTTGAAAAAAGAGAACAATATGCAATATAACAACCATTGTTAAGTTTCTTTCATTCTGTTTTGAAAATTTATATATTATTATTGTTTTGAGTTTGCCATTGTTGTTTATGCCTTTTGCTTTTAGTTCTTCTTTTCTGACTTTTCTCTTTTTTAAATAAAAATTTAAAAATAATTTAAAAATAATTTCCTGATTTCCAAATGGAAGAATGCAAACATCTGTGCCTAACGGATCACTGATCTGTGCTACAACATGGATGAAAACCACTTGAGGTATCTAATGAGTCTAGAGACAGCTGGAACCATGCAGCAAGACACTATCTCAGAAAAAGCCAAAAACAAAACTACAAAGAAATACACTTCTGCCTGCTATTCTACTTTTTGTGTATCTATTATGTGCACCACTATTAATGATAACGAAGGCTATGTAAATACTCCAAAAACCTTACCATAAAAACTACTAGTTGAATAAGTGAATGGGCTATCCTCTTCCCCAAATCCTTGCATCTGTCTTGCCTGAAATGTTTAGCCCACTAGTTGACCTCACAACTCAGAGAATCACCCAAGGGCTTCTTGTCTGGCATGGAACAGAAGAGCTCTATGTAGATTTTGCCATATGAAATATTTAATAATAATAACAAAAATAGTGAAAATGGAGAAAGCAAATTTAGAGATGGAAGGAAGGAGATGGCTGGGAAGGGGAAGGAAATTTTTAAAAGAATTGAACAGCGTTATGTACATAAACGTGCTCTCTAAGATGAATGCAAACTTCATGTACTGCACACAGGCACTAATAAAATAAAGTTTAAAAAATAAGTGAGAAGAAGTTGAACCACACCTTCCCATGGGCCAGCTGATGCATGGGCTGGGAAATCAGAAGAGAGTACACCCCACCGTGTTGATTGGAGGACTCAGGGTGAGATGATAGCAACTCAGGTGAAAGGAATAACTGGATGCTTGTGCTATTTGATTGACTTTGTAGGCCTGGGGCTGGTGGTCTGAGCATCTATTTGGAGGATAGCAGTGTGCATTGTGGCAGCTGTGGGGGACGTCGTCCTGTCTTTTTTTTGTAAGGGGTATTGAACTTAGGACCTCACGCTTGTCTGGCAGACACTGTACCACTTAGCTATATCCCCAGTCCTCTGTCTTGTTTTGAAATCCAATGTTTTTTTTTCCATTTTACTGTTTTGTTTTATTCCTGAATCTGGTAACCTGAGAAAGTATTTTGAAGATAACAATATGTAGTATAAAAACTATTGTTAAATTCCTGTCGTCTTATTTTGAAAATTTATTTAGCTGTTGTTTTGTTGTTGTTGTTATTTTGCTTTTGTTGTTGTTCTTCAGGTTTGTTTGCTTCTTGATTTTTCTATTTTTAAATTTTTTTTCTCTGTAAAATAAAAAGATTAAAAAAATAAGTGAACGGAAAGGTTGAGATTTAATAGAATTGCTATTGATTTGGTGAGGACATTTGTGTGTAAAACTGCCCGTCTCAGCTCATCCTTCCCTCTGCTTCCACCGCTGACACTGTGAGGCACAGAGGGTGGTGAGTGACCCAGGCTGGGGTGCTGCAAATTCTACCATTGCTTTAGACCACGGCGCCGTATCAGCCCACAAGGAAAGCAAAGAGCAGTCTCGGGATTGCTGTCCTAAGTGACTGAGAATCACAGCAGCCTTAATAACTACATGTGTTCACAGATCCTGTTCAGACTCTAGCGGTAGGTTGTGCCCAGACAGTTCTTACTTCAAGGGTTCATACTCATCTCAGTCAAGTTGGAAATTATTTGGTCGAGTTCCTTCTTAATATGATGCAATGCTAATTGAGAAGACAGCATTGCTGATGGCTAAATACTTAGCATTTTCTTGATTTTCAGCATCAGAAGATATATTAACAGCAATCATTTCAACCTTGTGCTTTCTCAGCCCTTAATACCTTATTCCTCTTCTCCTTTATGTAGAATACAAAGATAAAGCAACTGGACCCATATCTCTTACCAGGTACTAAATTAAAATGAAAATGGATCAAAGATCTAAGCATTGAAGCAGAAACATTGAACTTGAAGGCATAAGGATGGAAAGGACTTTCTAAGCAGAACTGCTACTGCACAAGAAATAACAGCGAGAATCAGTAAATGGGATTATATCAAGTTAAAAATCTTCTGCACAACAAAAGAATCAATTAGTAGAGTGAAGAGACAACACGGAATGGGAAAAAAATTTGCCAGCTACTCCTCAGACAGAAGGCAAATATCCAGAGTATATAGAGAACTAAAAAAAAAAAAAAAAAAAAAAAAAAAAAAAAAA
>PVLA01012825.1:0-15095 GCA_004027455.1 Hydrochoerus hydrochaeris | reverse complement strand
TGCAAATTAAAAAACACTAAGATTCTATCTCACCACAGAAAGAATTGCAATAATTAAGAAAACAAATTAAAAGCAAATGTGGGGGGGGGCCTGTGGTGCAAAAGGAACCCTCTTCCATTGTTGGTGGCAACGTAAACTGGTACAAGTATTCTGGAATCAATTGGAGCTTCCTCAAAGAACTAAAAGTAGAAATTCCAGCTCTCCACCATGTAGGTATCTTTTGCGAAGAGCTGATGACATCATACTACAGAGATACATGTTTACCAATGTTTATGGCAGCACGGTTGATAATAGCAAAGTCCTGGAAGTAGCCTTCATACTCATCGACAGACGATATCTGTTATAATGAAATACTATTTGGTTACAAAGAAAGACAAATTTGAAGCAATTGTAGGAAAATGAATGCACCTGGAAATGTAATGTTGAGTGAACTAAACCAGACATGTAAGTGTAAATATTGTATGATGTCTCTCATTTGAGTGAGGCAAAGTACAAAGAGAATAATAAAAGGCAGGTTGAAGGCCACAAGACGGTGCTTACAGATGGGAAGGGGAAGGGGTCCAAGAGATGGAAGGGGAGGGTGAGCAGGAGGGGGGAGTAAGTAGAATGAGGATGTGGCATGTGTGGGAACCTAGTGGCCTCTATGAATGTAAACACTCCATAGCATAAACTTGAGTTAAGATTAATAAAATCAACGAGAATGAGAATAGGGAAAAAGGAATTAGAGAGGGGAGAAGGGATTAAAAAAGAAACAAGCTATATTATGTACATGCACCCACTCCTCAAAACCATTGTAAACTGCATGTACTAGCAAAAATTAAAAAAATTAACTAAAATAAGAGAGACATAAGGCAGCCAAAGAGGTACAATTAGGGCTCTTTCCTCTTCTTCTCTTCTTCTCTTCTTCTCTTCTTCTCTTCTTCTCTTCTTCTCTTCTTCTCTTCTTCTCTTCTTCTCTTCTCTTCTCTTCTCTTCTCTTCTCTTCTCTCTCTGTCTGTCTTTTTGAGACAGGGTCTCTCTATGCAATTTAGGCTGGTTTTGAGTTCACTTTGTAGCTCAGGCTGGTCTCAAATTTGCAACAATCCTCCTGCCTCAGCTTCCATTGCTGGGATTACAAGTGTGCACCAGCACAACCAGCTAGGATTTCCATGAAAAGTAACCTTCTATGGTCCAAGGAGTTCAGAGAACTCTTCTTTGGGCATCTTGTCTGAGAACCTTTCTGGATCATTTACAGTAACAGAATGGAGATGAACCGAGACATCCTGGCTGGCCTACATGTGGGAGCTGAGAGGCCAGCACCAGATTCTTGATCTGTGTTTAAAAGATGACATGCAGAGCTTCGTTATGGGCACAATTAGTCTCAGTGCATGAATAATTCTCTAGCAATGATGTAAGGAAGGAACGGCCAAATGAGCCTCTAATTTGCATTTAGGATTATAGATTGAGCTACCATAATTTGTGACAACACTGAGGATGATTTGTCAGTGACAGGTTAGAGTTCTGCCATGCATTATCACTGTCTTTGTGTTGCTTTATACTGCACTTTTCTTGGGACAACCCTGAAATGTCCTTCGCGTTGCAGAAGATGTCTCAGCATGGCCAAGCAGCATTTAAAGAGCCTAATGAGAAAGGCGACTTATCTCCAACTGGCAATGTTGAAAGACACATCACAGTTTTCCTGACATTCCCAATTACTTCCCAAGGGCTTTGGCATCCCTCTGCCTTCTCAGCGACCACCTCATTCAAGCTGTATTTGTCCTTCTCTTCATCTGTTCAAGTGGGTGCCCTGGCATGGAGAGAGCTGTGCTTTATCTCCCTAATGCATCTTGCTGTCTCTGGCACATTTGTTGTTTGTTGTTGATGGAGCCAGGGCTCAGCTGTTCCATGACAGGCTTTGATAGAGTGAATCAATTTTTTTTTCTTCATGAAATATCCACCAGACTTTGTGCTTCCTCTTTGAAAATGAAGGCTGTTTTATAATAGTTGCTATCAGGAGAGAAAGAAATTCAACACAAGACATTATTATTTCTGCATTTGGTCATGTTGGATGAATTTTCAGCAGAAAAAAAAATTGTTGATTTTGCATAACGTTCATTTAGAAGGGACCAACTTCTGGATATCTTATTAAATCTTATGTTTTTGCAAATATACTATCAAGAGTATACTTTAGTTTTTTTACTCTCCTTGGACAGAGATGGACACACACAGACACAGGCTCACACAGAGGGAGAGAGAGATCATTATTTGCTGTTTTCCTCTGTCCCAGGGGCTGGGGGAAGGGGGGTCAGGAAAAGCAATCTCCTGGATCCTTTGTGAGGATTCAGGAGATTGCTTTTCACCTGAGCACTATCTTAATTTTCCTGTGGACTGTGGGTCTGGAACCTTGGGGTCAAGGCTGAGGATTTGTGATTTAAAGTCTTGACCCTGCATCTTACAAAACCACAAATTAATATTGGTGGAACTAACCTCAAGGGGTCCAGCATCCAGAAAAAATAGAGCAATAAATTCAGAAAGGTCTTTTGCTTCCAAGTGATCAAGTTAAACCTCGGATGCCTGATACTATTATTCAAAATCTAAATGAATTCTGAGTTTAAAAAGTATTATAAAAAAATCTAACACTGTAACATTTGTAGAATGGCATTTAAAATACAAGTGAACCTAATTTAGGGTTAGAAAAAATATTGAGCAAGAGACACAAAGTATGTTCATATCTTATCTTTGTATATGCTTCACATTTTATCAAAAATCCTCCACAACGTGTACGTACTAACGGGAACATTGAGAGCAGAAGCCTCTCTGGTCAGTGGCTATATTTCCCTTCACTAAAGGACCCCAGCAGCTTGCAGCTAGTTATTCCAATTATGTGACCTTGAACAAAGCCACTGTTTGTGCCTCATTTTCTCTACCGTGAAATGGGGATCCTAACAGTGCTGTCTCATAGAATCTTAAAGTACTGAATGAGTGAGTACGATAAAGCACAGTGCCCGAGACAGTAAATACCACACAGTCCTTAGCGGTGGTTGTAACTGAGATGATGGGAGGTACCTGCTTCCCCCGCCCCCACCCAATAGAACAGGAGAGAGGTGGGAAGTGCCAGAAGAAGCTCCTCACCCTGAGGAGGCAGGACAGGCAGGGGCCACAGGTGGTGTGTTCTCCTTGCAGACATCTCTGGGTGGGTGGGTGTGTGGAGGGTTCACAGAGGCTCTGCGCTTTGGGGGTGCAGGGTTTCTCTGCCAAGTGGAAAACGCCCGTGTCCCCGAGTCAGCAGAGCCTTTAGAACAGTCTCTGCCCGACCCCAGCTGTGATTGCAGGGGCGTCCCCTCCCTCCCTTCGGTGCTGTGCCGAGCGAAGACTCCACATGGTCCTCAGGGAGGGTACACTCAGTGGGCTGGGCACTGGGTGCTGGATTTAAGTTGCTTTAAAGATAATCACTAAATTCGATGCTCTGAGCATATGGACCACAGCCTGGGAGTCATTCCCACGGCGTTAATTGGTTCTTGTGATTACGCGGTTCACAGGTGTGCTCTTTAGGGGTGTCCTTTAAGCACCACTTTCCAAGGTGTGTCACGGCTTGAGGACCGGGCCACCGAGACCACAGGCCACAGTGCCCCAGTGTGCCCGCGCATCACCGCCCCGCTCAGCATCCAGGGAGCACAGACCTGCCGTGAATCACGCGGGATACACCTCTAAGCGGGTGTGCGGGGCACAGATGCGGGACAGGCCCCTGCGTTCAGTTACGGGACGTGAAACTTTCATCCTAGTGCCTCAGCTCTGGCTTTGATCCCGCTGTATCCAGAAACCTGTGCCAGGTGGTGCAGGGCGAACCGGTCCTGCAGTGTCGTGTGGGTGACACATCACACGGCTGACACATAACCGGGATCCACGAAAGCACGTGTGCTCACTGGGACACCTGAGGACTTCGGGCTGTGAGAGCAGGGCAGAGCCAGCTCTGTGCCAGCAGCCCTGGGGTGCGGGAAGGCTCTAGGGGCGCCAGGCGAGCTTTGATGGAGACTGCTGCAGTCTTATAATAACGATTTCCATGTTGTTGTGAGCGACTTTGATAGGACTTTAGTATTTAAACCTTTCAAGTACACTTACAAAATACTGTAATGCAAAAGAGTGTGACGAATTATGAAAAGTTGAAAATTACTGCTTTGGCATAAGCATATCTTTAAAAATATGGTGAAGCACTTGAATGTCAGGCTGCTGACCCGCCCCACACCATCCTATTGGACGGAGCACGGATCCACTCAGCTGGATCACGAAATAGCCCTGCCTATGGTCATCCGGTCCAACGACTCAAAGGTCACACACACTTCGTGCAGTAATTGGTGTCTGCAGTTGTGAGTTTGATTAACTTCTGCAGACCTCCATGGAGGAAAAAAAGTCAGAGGAGGTTTTTTTTAAAATTTTTTTTTAACATTAGGGAGATAATATGATATTTACAAATGTGCATTTGATTTAGCTGTTAGTTCAACCGAAATTCATTGATTGTTTGATCATTTTTTGTGCCTAAATCTTATAACCTGAACAACTACTTCTAAGATAGCAAATTGCAATATATTAGTATTAATTTCCTATTTTTTGAGGTCTATATTATTTCTATTCTTTTTCCTGTTTTTTTTCTTTTTTTTGATACTAGGGATTGAACTCACAACCTTATGCTTACCAGGTAAGCCACTGAGCTAAATCTCCAGCCTCCTGTTTTGCTTTTTTAAAAATTAAAAATAAATAAATAAATAAAAGAAGAGCCCACATGTATTTAGAAGGTTCATGCAAGAGTAACCATAGTGTTTGCATTGGTTCTCCTCATCCCATAAGTCCCACAGGGATGGTGCAGATGAGGGTACGTATCCCAGATGAGGAACACTGAATTCAGGAAACTCAGGGTTTTAAGGTCACAGCAAACCTGTCCAATCTTTGCTCCCAAGGAAGACATTGGCTTGATTACCTTGGGATGTAAGCAAATCTCAGGGGAAGGCAGGAAGACCTAATTACACTGGAGTGAGTAAATAAATCTACTCTCTGACAAGGAGAGCGACACTTTCTCTAGCTTCTATGTTATGCAAATGCTCTCAACAAAACTATTATTAATAAATCACCATTGGTGCTTACACTGTTAAAGACATGATAGAGACTATGAAATCTTGATTTGAACTTGAGTTCTGCAGTACACTAATTGAGTCATCTTGGATAAGATATTTAACTACCCTGTAAAATTGAGAATAGCATTTATAGAACTATTGAAAAGAATTAAATTTGATGATGCATGCAAGCATGTAGACCTATCTGTAGCCCCAATAATAACATATTACCAAAGCTGGGCCATTATAAGACTGAGAGTTGTAGAAAAATTGATCAGTAGTAGCTTAAAAAATAAAGGCCAGAAACAGTCCAGAAGTCATTCAGCTCTTCACCAGTGCTGGGAGGGATAGGTTTGCTCTGTGTTTCTTGGCATGCAGCTCTTGGCATTATTGTGGCAAATTGCTGCTGTTTCTTTAGGCCAGTGGTGGCAAACCTATGCCATGCATGATGCATGGCTGTTTGTTATCCTTGAAGGATCTAAGAGGTTAGCTGTCACTGTCTAAATCTGAGGAAGGAGGAAGAGGGATGGACCCAAAGTCTTCTACTTTCAAGTTTTGTGTTTTTATTATGGAGGAAATACCCTTTGCCAGTATTTCGGCTATATCTTAATTGGTAGGTTCTGGGCTACATGTAGGAACTGGGTATTTTTAGGTAAGTACACAGTTGCCCCAACCAAAACTGAAATTCTTTTAAGAAGGTGGACAGACACTGCTCAGTGACTGCACAGATGCTGTCTCTGTACTAAAGCAGCCTGGGCTCCAGTGTGCTCCTTTCCTGAGCAATAAAAATCTTGTCCTGGCAGTCACAGACTCTCATTGGAGTAGACTTTTTACTAGATGCTTATATTTAATTTGAAAAGGTTAATTCTGCTTGATCCAGTGGTCAAAGGGTAGAAGTATTACCAGCTTCCAGATTTCAGATCTTGTGCATAGTGTATTTGGTGAACACTAAAAGAGAACCGAATTAGCACATCATAGTTAATAGGCCTGCTGGAAAACCTTATTGCCCCTAACATAGGTAGCTTCATTACTTTATATTTTAATCTCTTCTTGTTCATTAGCAGGTACTGTGGGGCATCTTCAGTGAATTGGCTCTCAGTGTTTTGGCTTTAAGCTTTTTTTTTCTATCTTTATGTTGTCAGGAATTGGTCAGGTGGGCATACTGAAGTCATTCTGTGTAGCTTAGCTCCTTGGACATGCATTACCTGCAAGTTCAGGAACATTTATATCAGTCACTTTGCTGGGTGTAAATGTTACTAAAATGAATTTATCACTCCTTATTGAGAGGAAACTTAAAGTAATTTATTCTAATTTTGGCGATTCTGAATCAGGCACCAAGCATCAGTCATTATGAGATTCTAGTTATAAATATTGATGTGAACTCTTCATGCCAACTTACAGTTTGCTTAATTGCTTCTTTCTCAGAGAATGAAGTTTATTTAGCTTTAAGCTCCCTTGGGCCAGTGTTGTAGTCAGGGTTTACAAGGGGAAAAATTTAAAACAGGACATGATTCATAGGATTATCTTATAATATTCATCCAAAAAGTCAAATGCGGAAGAATGCAGGAGATCTGTCCACACACAAGAGACCCAAAGAATCTAGCTGAGGGCCTGGATCCCAGGGCAGTGTCCTTCATGAGTCCAGCTGAAGACCTAGAGCCCATGGCAATATCCTCCACAAGTCCAACTGGGTGTCTAGAGCCCACAACAGTGTCTCATGCAAGTCTGTATCAAGTATTTGCACTGGGAAGGCCCAAAGGTCAGTGGTGAAAACTAGAAAATCTGCACCAGCAGGATGAAGGATCTGTGCCAGCAGGCTTAGAGCTCTGCACTGGATCCAGGAAGCAATGCTCAATGTAAGGACTGCAACTCCTCCAAAAATAATCACAGCCATCCTCAGTGACAGTGAGGACCCAAGTTCCTCTGACTATGAAAACAGCTGAGTTCATACCAGTAAAGTCACTATGACAAGCTTCTCGAGGAAAATCAGGAGCATTACATCTTCCCTTCCAATTTTAATTTTATGCTCTTGGCAACAATCCTCAGTTGGGTCCTTCACCAGCACCATGCTGACTCAGTTCAGCTGGGTGTTACAAGTGACCGTTAATTAATCCACCACAGCCAGTGTTTTCTGGTCCCCTCTAGAGTCGCCATCTTAAAGGAGTTGTTAAAGCCTTCACTGTGAGGCTGACCCTTGACTTTCCATCAGTATTGAAATAATTAACTGTGTACCTCATATATGGTTGAATCACTAGCACCAGCTTATGCATTGGCACCCTTTCCTGCATTGATTAGTTTACTGCAAAGCAGAAGTCAACATTCTCTGCAAAAGGCTGAGGATAAGCATTTTAGTTTTCTTGGGCTACATATGATCTCTGCAGCATATTTTTTACTCTCATTCTTATCTTAGAGGAACAGACCTGGGCCAGATTTGGCCCACAGCTGATGTTTTCTAACCATTCCTTCAGAATATATCATTCTTTGTCATTAGAACAATCTCTGGAATTTGTGGAAAGTGGATCATATTTAAAAGGTTTTAAAAGATTTGAGAATATTCTATGGAATAGATGTTTCTTGGGTCCCCACAACCATCTTGCCCACTTTGGAGATCTGCATTTCATCTTAGAATTCTGTTAGCAGAGGAGCATGCCACTAAGATTTCGAGAACTTAACGTCAGCCTTCACTTTGAATCTACTTAAACTTAAGGGAATTTGATTCATTGGAACCTGCCAAAACAAAGGTTGAAAAATTACAGGAGTGAATTTTTAAAAATCAGTTCTCTAAAACTATTTAGAGAATAGCCTACTTCAAAAAAAAAAAAATCTCAATGAGACCATGAAATCCTCTTCAGGACTACAACTCATTAACTGTCCTCACTGGCAAATAGACAGGATTTTAATGTGATATTCTACTTGAAATGCCAAGGCTGCCTTTCGGGAAACAGGACACAACTGAGGCAGATGCACTTATTTATGACACTAGCCTATTTAGGGTGCAAGGACTGGTTTCAACTGGTTTCTAAGAACCTTTATGAAATGCATTCTGCCTCAGACCCCAAGATTCTTCCTCTTGGTCCATGGATTCTCTAAATGGCCATGATAACCTTAATCTAGCAATGAATACATTAAAATCTAGCTGTGGAGTATGTGTGTAACATGTGCATACTTCTTACCACATGTACATGGGAGACAAAAACCACATCAACTATTTTACAGAGAGAGCGATTAACAAGTTTAAAATTATTGACAAAGAAGCTGAAAAGACAAAAAGGACTGTAAGTGATCACAGAGGCAGCAGTTGGCAGAAGGCTGCTGCTGCTATTCCTTCATGTAGAAACAACAGGAAAGGGTTGGAAACTCAGATTTCAGAAGCTGAGCTGAGCTGAGCTGAGCTGGGGCAGCAGGGCCCAATCTCTGAGTAGCTCTGGTTCTGGGAGAGCTGGAAACTCCTTCACAGGGCTTGAGGAAGTTTCCAAAGCAAACTGCATTGCAGGCAGGAGGAAGCATCAGTGGTGGGAAGAGGATGAGGCAGAAGATTGCAAGCAATCAGACACCTGTCTCAACAAAACAAAACAAAACAAAACAAAACAAAACAAAACATTAAAAATAGAAAAGGGCTAGGGATGTAGCTCAGTGTGAGGGCCCTGAGTTCACTATCTAGTACTGAAAAAAAAAAAAAAAACAGTCTTTGCTTCCAACTCCAGTCTCACAGATTCCCTGGTGCATCCTCTATTGGTAAATCCTGACATCTGGCAGGAAGGAAATGTGGTTTGGAGCATACAAAGCTAGAGGCTTCAAGTTCACGTATCACAGTTAAACACTGGGCCAGCAGGCCCAAAGATATTTTTTCTACCAGGAATTGAACTCACAATTTCACACTTTCCAGGCAAGTGCTTATGCTGCTGAGCTAAATCCCTAGCTGGGCCTATACATTTTTAATCTTCTAATTAATAAAGAGGACAGGAACTCTAACTATTAAAGCCTCTAGTCCGTATTTTTTAATATTTGAGAAAGAAGTTTATTTTATACATGGAGGGGCTGCATCAATTCAAATAATAATCTGCTCAGTTTTTGTTTTCAGGATGTTACTACCATGAAGATTAGACAAACCAGTAATAAAACCATCAGAGATATTCTGGAGCTAAATTGGCAAAGTTAGGTGCTGTGGTGAATTAACTAATGCTAAATTTGTGTCTTAGTTACTGTTCTCTCATTGCTGAGACAAAAATACCCAATGCCCAAAATTAAGGAAAGAAAGGTTGATTTAGCTCACAGTTTGTGAGAGTTTCAGTGTATAATCAGCTGGCGCCAAGGCAGGATGGCATGGCACAGGGGCAACACTTCCAGGCCACTGAAGACAGTGAAAGGAACAAGAAAACAAAAGCAACACAAGAAAAGAGGGGGAGAGCAAGCCTCTTTTCCTCCCTTATACTGTAATTAGGCTACCAGCCCATAGGGTGGGTGCAGCACCCACACCATCTCCCTCCCCTCTTCTTGCACAGGATGAGGATATTTACAAAGTGAGGACTCTGGCCCCCTGCTGAGTTACTTAGTTAAACTTGTAAACTTCTCAAATAGACACAAAGAATAACATCCTAGGGCAGTAATGGCAAGTCCTCTACACCACAGGATGTAGAATTGCTGATTTACTTAGTTAAGCTTCTAAACTTCTCAAGTTGATACAATGTATCAACCATTACAACTTGTAATATGCAGCTGAACTGAGCATGATGCTGGTTGTGGAAGGCCTGCAGATTGCTGGCAATGGCATAAAAGGAGAACTGGAGGGGAAGATTGTTGTACTGTTTTTCCTGACATGAACTCAACTGTTTCATCATTAGAAGACCTTGAGTCCTTGCTGTAGCTGAGGATGGCTGTGGTTTTCTTTGGAGGAGCTCTGGTCCTTACCTTGAGCAATGCTTCCTGGCTTTAGTGCAGATTCCTCAGCCTGCTGGCACAGATCCTTCATCCAGCTGGTGCTGGATTTTCTAGCTTCCACCACTGACCTTTGGGCCTTCCCAGTGTAGATCTGTGATACAGACTTGCATGAGACATTGTTGTGGGCTCTAGGTCCCTGGCTGGACTCATGGAAGACATGCCATGGGCTCTAGGTCTTCAGCTGGACTCATGCAGGACATTGTCCTGGGATCCAGGCTCTCCGTTGGATTTTTTGGGTCTCTAGTGCATGGACAGAACTCTTGCATTCTTCTGCATTTGACTTTTTGGGTGAATATTATAAAATAATTCTATGACTCACATGTCCTGTTTTAGACTTTTCCCCTTGCAAACTCTGACTACAACAGGTGGTGAGGGTCATTTCTTTCTTTCAGTGTTCCACTCCTTCTATTTGGCTTTGCCTGGACAGTGATTTGTGTTTTGGGGATGCTATAGCACAAATCATCTGTGGTGGTTCCTTGTACTGGGCACCCCAGGGCTTGTCTGTATCACTTTTGGGCTCTGCAGGCTTCAGTGGAGCTTAGAAATAGCTGAAGAGGTGAGCCAGTCAGGCGTGTGCACCCTGGATGGGCATGTGGCCCTGCTTGTCAAGGGTGCATCTCTTAGGTGATGAAATTGGGAGGCATGAGCAAACAGCTGCTGGCTGCCCTACTCCCCATGCTGGGAACAAGCCACTTGGAAGTAAACACATGAGGAACCAGAGAGCAGTGACTGAGTCCTACTTTTGGCAGCCCTGAAACAGCTGCACACTCACATTTGCTTATGTGAGCCAACCTTCCTTTTCCCCAAAGCTTGATCAAGATGCTTTATTGCTGGTACTGTGTGGAACCACTCAGACTGCTTCAAAGCTCAGGGGCATCTCAGGATACCTGAGGACATGTCCCTGCTTATCTAGTGCAGGCACACAGTGGGATATAGTTATGTAACTATGACTTAGCACAGGTAAACACTCATGTGCTGGTTAAGCACTGTGTAAGAATGAAAACATGAGATGACAATCTGCATAAGAATTACACAATAAAGATGCAGGTGGCTCTTGCACTCTTATTTTTTTTAATTTTTACAATTAATTTTTTATTTTAAAGAGAATAAAACCAAATAAAACAGAATAAATCCAATCAAAACAAAACAGTGAAAGTGATACAGAACTTCAAAACAGAAGAGTAGGAAATCAACAATTGCTACTATAAAGCCTCTTGTTATCTTCAAAATTGCTGCCCGTTCATAGTAAAATCAGACATAATAAAATCAAACAAAGCAGAATGTAATAAAACCAAACCAAACCAGACATTGAACAAAAAACCCCAATAAAATGGAGCAAAACGAAGTAGTCAGAACAATATTGGATTTCACAAACAAGACAGAAGAAAATCCCCCATAGTTTCTATACTGCATATTGTTACCCTCTAAATAAATGCTCAGACTACTGGCTTTAGGCTTTCAAAGTCAATCAAACAATATAAGCATTAAGTCGTTCTCATACCTCAGTTGCTATCACCTCAGTCTGTGTTTCTCTGAATCAGCAGGTTGCTTACAGGATAGGGTAGAGACTTTGCTCTTTTTGTCTTCCAGCCCACACATCAGCTGGCTCACAGGAAGGGCAAATTGGCTTTCTGTTTCTCCTCCTGGCCCATGGCTGCCACTGGCTCATGGGAAGGGTTCTTGTTGTTTCTCTTCCTGGACCACAGTTATTACTGGCTCCCTCTTACAGTCTTGTCCATGCTGTTTTGCTCCATGCTGCTGTTGTTATTAATGATGTCATGCATATGGCACATGTGTCTTCTTCTTCTTCCTCTTCTTCTTTCTTCTTCTTCTTCTTCTTCTTCTTCTTCTTCTTCTTCTTCTTCTCCCTCTTCTTCTTCTTTCTTCTTCTTCTTCTTCTTCTTCTTCTTCTTCTTCTTCTTCTTCTTCTTCTTCTTCTTCTTCTTCTCCTTCTTCTTCTTCTTCTTCTTCTTCTTCTTCTTCTTCTTCTTCTTCTCCCTCTTCTTCTTCTTCCTTCTTCTTCTTCTTCTTCTTCTTCTTCTTCTTCTTCTTCTTCTTCTTCTTCTTCTTTCTTCTTTCTTCTTCCTCTTCTTCTGGTTTTCCTGACACAGCCTCTTGAGTGCTGGGATTACAGATGTGCACCATCATGCCTGGCTCACAGGTACCTTCTTTAGCACTTCACCTGTGAAAATCTCCCTTGGGCCCTCTGCACCCCCAGCAAGCTAACAAGTACACAAAATATGGCTGCTCAAAGCAGTTCTGTTGTGTGCGTATCACATGTGATTATCTTAGGAGGAAGTGGGGAGGCATGTGGGAAGCACTCTGTGTGACCCCTTTCCACACTGGGAAAGCTGTGGGCACAGATTCACATCTTCAAAACCTCTCTCACTACTAGATTGTATAGAAATTTCTCTTCACATCTCTTATTTTGCCCTGCCATGCCATTTGACTTGGCCTTTTCTTAGCAACCTGATATGTCAGGGGCCAAGAAAGTCCAGAGAGGTAGCTAGTGACTCACAGTGGCAGCACACCACTCCTCCAAATGCAGGACCTATGCTCTGTGTATGTGTCTGTGAGGCCCTGACCATTTAGACTGTAAGGTTATTTTATTTACTTTTTATCTTCAGCTGTGTGCTAGTTTGCTCTGCTATCATTGTGGATTGTTGAATCTCTGTCGTTACTGTATTTCTGATTGGTGATACTGAAGCTACACATTTGAATCAGATTTTCCTTTTTATTATGATTTCTTCCAGACCATGTTACATCACCTTTGTAGAGTGGTTTCTCATGTGAAAAGTCTGGTGACTTATTTATTTTTATATCTCAGGAGGTCAATGCAATAATTTGTAGTGAGAAATGTAATTCTGGGGCAGACAGATATATTCTTTTGAGGCACAAGACAGGCAGACAAATTAAGATCAGAAGGTTGGTTGCTGATCCAGAAGTCAGTGTAAGAGGCATAAGATGCCAGTAGTCATTATTACTGCAGACTTGAAAGGACAAATGTACTCAGCTATTCAGAAATTATTTCTGAGTCATTATCAAACCAGATGGCTAACAATTATTCAGTTGCTGCTACTTTAGAGTGAATAATTAAAAAACAACTTTTGTGTCTTAACAATACCTTGATATGGGGTATTGCTCCAAAATGTCCAAAGCCTGGGATATGTCAGGATGCTTCTGGACAGCTTTAAGGACATGGCCCTGCTTGTCTAGTGTAGGCATACAATGGGCAACAATTATACAACCATGAATTGGCACAGGTAAACATGCATGTGCTGGTTATAGCACTAAACAAGAATGTAAATATGGATGCTGGAATAAAATATCATGGAGAGATCCTGACAGAGAGAGATGGATTCTTTTGACTCAGGAAGAAACTAAAGGCAAAAGAGCTGGTCAAACATGCAGTCCCAAGGCTACAATTGCAGAAGCTGAGATTTGCGCCCACAGCACCAGGACTGGCAAGAGCAGCCCGAACTTGTGACTCATAGAGTGGTGATCTGCTGGGGCCACGACCCACCGGAGCCGCTGCCCACTGGAGGTGCCAGCCGCTGGAGCCACAACCAGCCAGAGCAGCTTGAGCTCGTGACTCACGCAGCTGCCACCTGCCACAGCTGCAACCCACCGGAGCCACCACCTGCTGGAGTCGCTACCCACCAGAGTGGCCTGAACTCACAACCCACACAGCTGCCACCTGCTGGAGCTGACACCCACCAGAGCCATGGCTGGAGCAGCCTGAACTCGTGATTCATGCGGCCATGACACCTTGGAGGACCCAAAATCATGCTGCTGTGACTGGCTGGTCGCACTAAAGATGGAGGTAGGTGAGCCCAACAGAGAACAGAGCCAGTGAGGAACTCCACAGTGAGTGCTGGGAATAAGATACACCCCCTCTGGGGTTGGGGATTTAGCTCAGCGGCATAAGCACCTGCCTTGCAAGCACATGGTTGTAAGTTGGATCCCTGGTACCAATAAAACTTAAAAAAACTTAAAAAAAAAAAGATACACCCCCTTATGGGAAGAGGGTGACCAACTGGACGACATGTTGGAATCGGGTAGGAGGAGCCTGAACTAGGAACCACTGTGACTTCATTTGGTTGCTCCCTTCCCAGAGTAGATTGTTGGGATCTGATTGGCCTGGGTCACACCCATGGCTGGGACCCAATAAGTCATCCCAAACTGATTCCCGCCACGTAGCACACACTATCCCAGTGAAGGCCTGCGAAGGTTGACTGGCCCGGTGGGGAGCGGCCGGCATACACAGCCCCTGCCTACACCTCAATGACCAAAAGCAAACAGGAGAGGGCAGAAATTCCTTGCCAGCATGCTTCAGAAGAACCATAACCAACAAGGAAAAGGGCTGGGACCTCCACTATACACCTGCATGGAAGAAACTAAAAACATGACAAGAGAAAGAAATAAAAAAAGTCCCCAGTCCCAAACCCTGAGAACATCAATTCAAGAGAGGGAAATACAAAAGAGACTGAGGGAAGCAAACATGCAGCATCAGACACGGCTTCAGTAGACATCAAGAGATATCTTTGGGACCTTGTAGATGAGCTCAAAACTGCAATATTAAATCAGGTAAAGCAAGATATAAGTAGATTAATAAGAGAGGTGCTGAACACCTCTCATGAAGACACAGATGGAAGAAGAGAGGAACACAAAGAAAGGAGAGAAACTTTCAATGAAGAATATAAAGAAAATCTAGAATACATGAAGCAGATTCAAAGAGATTATCAGGAAATTAAAAACTCCATCGAAAGCTAGCAAAACTGCCTAAAAGCAACTAAGGATAGACTATCAAAACTTGAAGACAAGTTTGCAATGTGTGAGGGCAGCAAACATGCAACATCAGATATGGCTTCAATAGAAAGGAAAGATCTCTTAAAAATAACAAGGAAATAGGCAGTAACAATACAAAGGCTAGAAGATGACAAAAGAATCTATAATTTAAGAATAAGAAACATGAGTGAAGAAGCAAGAATACAAACAGGTGAATTACAAAGGCTATTCACAGAAATAATTAAGGCAAACTTCCCACGCATGAGAAAAGAAAATGATATTCAG